>CM054141.1:4957816-4962816 GCA_028751875.1 Rapana venosa
TGTTACTTCTAGACAGAAAAAAATAACGAAGTCACTTTTACTGACATTCTGGGATGTGGAGTGAATTCTCAGATAACTGGTTCATGTTGCGAGCGTATTTCGTTCACTTTTTTCTTTCTGTTTTTTTCCCCCTCTTGTTGTTTGTTGTGTTTTCTTCGTTTGTTTGGGTTTTATGGGGTTTTGGGGTTGTTTTTTTCTCGTTTTGTTTTGCTTTATGTCGTTTATGAGAGAGACAGACAGACAGAGTCAGAGACAGAGAGACATAGAGAGTGAGAGAGAGAGAGGCAGAAAGACAGACAGAGACAGAGAAACAGACAGAGACAGAGAGAATGGATGAATGAATGAATGATTATTATGTGAATGAGAGAGAGTGAAACACAGAGAGGAAGAGAGAATGAAAGAGAGTGAGAGAGAAAAACGCAGAGAGAGAAAAACGCGGAGAGAGAGAGTCAGAGACAGAGACAGACAGAGACAGAGATACAGAGACAGACAGACAGAGACAGAGATACAGAGACAGACAGACAGAGAAAGAGAGACAGAGAGAGAGACAGGCAGACAGACAGAGATACAGAGACAGAGAGACAGACACAGAAAGAAAGAGACAGACAGAGACGGACACAGACAGAGATATAGAGAAAGACAGACAGCAGACAGAGACATAGAGACACAGATAGAAAGAGTAAACCAGCTTGTTTCGATAATTGTCCATGACAGGAAAAATACCCAATAAGAACAAACAAAACAAAGCAGCTAGCACCATCATCAGAAGCTTTCTACAGCTTAGAGATATACAGCTTAGCTTTCATTACCAAGGTTGTTGGGTTGTTGTTTTTGTATCCCTCGCTTTATGAACGAAAAAAGTATCCATGTCTCTCCCAGCTATCTCTAAAAGAAAAGCTGTTTTATAAGTGGGTGGGGTTTTTTTGTTTCTCTCTTCATTCCTCGGCTAGAGCTCCGAGGTTTACCAATGGTGAGATTTTTGCGTCATGATGCGACTGGGGTTTGTTTGTTTGTTTGTTGTTGTTTTTTGTTTGTTGGGGGGGGGGGGTTTGGGGTTTTTTTTTTTTGGGGGGGTTGCCCAACCATGAATGTAGCCGCATTTCCACCGTGTGGACGTGTGCTGGGTATGTTCGTGTTTCCGTATCCCAGCAAACACTGACTTGAAGTATGGGATTTTTCAACGTGCATATCAGATTTGATCTTCTGCAATGGATATACAATCATGACAGGAACTAAGGCACTGGCAGATCTGCAGTTGAAGCTGGCTTGGGACATCTTAAAAAGTCTCCTCACCTAATTCACCATACGCCACAGTCCTTATGTGCTGCAGCCCTGAGGGCTGGTTGGCCTTTGAAGAACATCTCCAACGCTGACTGTCCTTATGCCCACTTGGCCGAGAGAATGGGGATGTACTGTGGGCAAGGCATCTCCACTATAATCAAATTTCTGCCCAGTTTCCAAAACAGCAGCTGTCTCCTCTGCTGTTTTGGAGGTCATCGTCGGACACGACGGACAAACATACTGAGTTTGGAACCCAAGATTTCATGGATCCAAAGGACTGAAGTCGAACTGTCTGAACCACTCGGCTGTAGCGTCCCTTGTATGTTTCTAATTACAGAACATACACAAACACAGTTGTACACGCGCGCGCACACTCACACACACATACAGTACACACACACGCGCACGCACGCATACACGCACGCGCACACACACCACACACACACACAAACACACACACTCACACACACACACAGGTGGGAACGGATGACAAAATTGACAAAACTGCATAATAATAATAAATGGAACTTATATAGCGCTATATCTTGCAAAGACAAATCAAAGCGCATGCATTCAACCTAATCTTACACAGTCATGCAATCAATGATAAATAATCAATAGTTTAAACAAACAGATAGATATTTACAAGCATGATTAGTCCATTATCCTCGAAATAAAAGAATAAAATAAATAAAACAGGCACACACATATCCCCGACCTTCACTGCTCCTCCCCCACCCATACAGCCATCCCGTCAACACACAAAACACACACAATACAACACACCCCCCCCTCCCACACACACACACACAACCCCGCCACTCCACCCCGCCCCCCCCCCCCCCCCCCCCCACACACACACACACAGTCCTCATTACACAAGGAAAACACCGGCAAAATTAGATCATTATTCATCTTGTCCTGATCTGGCAACACAGGAGAACAACAGGATCAAGTCCAAATCAGTGTCTGCAGCAGCAGCAGCAGCAACAGCAACAGCAGCAGCAGTATCCAGAATGGCCTGATTTGTTCACACGATGATTCATTCCCTTCAGCTGCAGACAGAACTGCGTAGAAAAAACAACAACACACAGAAGAACTGCGTTTCGTACTGGAACGCGGTGTTTTCTTCTTGTTGTTCTTACAAAACTTGGCGTGAGATGCGGATTTAAAATTTTTTTTTTTACGGAATGGCGAGTGTTTCAAAGCTGAACTCTGTCTCTTGCTTGAAGCAAGATCTTTGTCAAAGACTTTTTGGTCTTAGAAACTGAACGTTCAGTGTCATTGCCAGACAATCACGGAACACGATACGTTAGCTGAGTTGAATCCATTGGCCTATAAACTACTATCTGCACAAATACATGATTAAATTTTGAATCCCCGAAGTCGGAATGCAGCTACCTTCATGGTGCGCAAAAACCGGTCGTAGACAACATTTCACCATGGCTCTAGTTGAGGAACAAAAAGAAAGCATTTGAGAGAAGGAGGTAGGTGTGTGTGTATGTGTGTGTGTGTTGTGTGTGTTGTGTGTGTATTGTGTGTGTTGTGTGTGTTGTGTATGTGTGTATGTGTGTGTTGTGTGTGTGCGTGCGTGCGTGTGTGCGTGCATGCGTGCGTGCGTGTGTGTGTATGAGTGTGTGTTTAACAATACCCCAAGAACTGTAACTTTACTTTTAAATGAGCACCCCAAAAAATACCATTACAATACTGGCATTTTCACAAAATAAAGCATTTCAGAGAAAGGTAATGCTTCTAACAAACAATACCCCAAGACCTGTAACTTCACTTTCGAATGAGCAAAGGAATATCAGGATTCCAACGCTGGTGGTATAAAGAAAGGTCTGACATAGTTTGCATTTACGTCTACGTTTGCCATTAACCCTACAGTGTTGAACAGGCTAGAGTGTAGCTAGTGTTGCCTGTGTTGACACTGGCAGAAAAGCGTCCAAGACTAAGCTGTCAGCTTCTCTGTGTGTGTGTGGTCTGTCTACAAGACTCCTAACGGTTCTCTGGTTCTAAGAGTATCTGTCTACAAGACTCCTAAGGGTTCTCTGGTTCTAAGAGTGGGTTCCGGACTGCTACGCTGTTTTGTACGAACGTTTTACTCTAACACGCAAAGCTAGATAGATAGTTTACGTGCCCTTTTACTGAAGATCTTTTGGTCCGGGCCACATTTGTGTCAGTTCTTGATGTCAGCTAATTGCCGAGGTCTACACTAAAATGTTGTTAAGTGGTTATGTTGAGATTGCCTTCAGCCGTGACAAGCTCTTAACATAACAACCTGCGCTCTCCTTTTTGAAGGAGAAAAAAAAATCATCTGAAGTCGGGAGTATGGCTACCTAAAATTATGGCGTTAGGTACTGAAAAAAACATTCAGTGTGCAATTTCAATCCCACAATGATTCCCAGGTGGGATTGAGCGAGTCAGAGTACACATTCTGGGTGACCTCCAGTGTAGTTAAACTGAGGACCGCACGACAACTGAAGATCTGGAACTTAACACCAGCCAGGTGTATTTTGATCATAATTTCTTCCATTTTTTCGTTCCTCGGCTAGAGCTCCGAGGTTCACTAATGGTGAGATTTTTTACGTATGCGACCGTTTGCCCACAATGAAAGTAGCTGCATTCCGATTTAAGGGATAAGACCATAACATTGATAGCTTCATAATAGTTTTCATAGTCGGTTGTTTTTTTTTGGTTAAAAAGCAAACCCTAGATCGTATCAAATTAACTTTTCATTCATCTTCATCTACTGCAATGATGTAGAGAGCGTCTTGTTCTTTATAAGCCTGGTGAGAAAAGGAAGCCTCTGAGCACATGAGATAACAAATACATCAGGGCAGGGTCTCCTTTGACTGGGAACCTCAAGGCTGGGGGGAAAAACGATCGATTGGGTGTCGCACACAACTTTCTCTAAAATAGCTCTGCGAGCGCTGAGAATGATGTTGGCAAATGTCAAAGAAGTAGCAGAACTGGGGAACCATGGAACGAAAGACAGCGCCCACTCCCTGACGTAACAAAGAATATCTGAAACTGTCCATAAACCCACATCTACAACTCTCCAATACCGCCGATGTGTGTGGAGTTTTTTATGTTGTGTGTGTTCTATAAGTCAGTCACTTCCACACTTACTTGCGATACCATTCATTCACAATCCGTACGGGTCAATCATTCGTACGGTCAATCATTCGTTTATCCATCCATTCATTTATTTGTTCGTGTGTTCGTTCAATCAATCATTCATTCATCCATTCATTTATTTGTTCGTTCGTTAGTTCGTTTGTTGGTTCATTCATTCATTCATTCATTGTATCATTCATTCACTCATTCATTCGTTTGTTCGTTCATTCATTGATTCATTCATTCATATGGGCGACCAAAGAAATGTTCAAGAAAAATTAAGCATAATTTGTTAAATAAACAAACAAATGTCAAAACAAATGGAAACAACAACAAATCGTTTTAAAAATCCAACTCGTCCTCCCCCCTCCCCCCACAAAAGACCTCCCCCCATCAAACACAGATATAACTGGTTACCTACACTTCTTTTTCCTCACTATATTTTCTCAATTATATATATATATATATATATATATATATATATATATATATATATATATATATATATATATATATATATATATAAACTGGAACCCAAATGATGTCATGATATCTAGTAGACAAGAAAACGAAAATATTGTGCACAGGGTGAAAATAAA
>CM054141.1:4970316-4997816 GCA_028751875.1 Rapana venosa
CCACACCAACACCAAACACCAAACACCAAACACCAAACACCAAACACCAACACACCAACACCAACCAAACCAAACACCAAACACCAAACACCAACACCAACACCAACACAACACAACACCAAACCAACACAAAACACCAACAAAACCAAACACAAACACACAACCACCACACAAAACACCAACACCAACACCAAACACCAACACCGACACCAAACACCAAACACCACACCAACACCAACACCAACACCAAACCACCACCAAAACGACAAAAACCAACATCACCACTTCTTTCAACACCAAAACACCAACACCGAACACCAAACACCAACACAAACAAACCGACACCAAACACCAAAACACAAACTCCAAACACCAACACCAACACCACACCAAACACCAAACACCACCAACACCAACACCAAACACCAACACCAACACCAAACACCAACACCAAACACCAACACCAACACCAACCACCAACCAACACAACACCAACACCAAACCACACCAAAACGACAAACACCAAACATCATCACTTCTTTCAACACCAAACACCGACACCGCCACTTACAGCAGGGATGATGAGGGTCCCCAGTCCTTCAATCAGCACGTTGATGTCCACCTTGCGGTCAGCAGGCAGCTCGGAGCTGTCGCCCTCAGACCCTACCGACGACGTCGTGGAGATGTTGCTCGTCTTCCGAATACGCGAAGACTCGACCCCAGAATTCGCCGAATCCGGAGGTCCATCGTCCAAATCCTCGCCCCCGAATTCGTAGCCCGACCCTGACGTCTTCCGGTTACCGTCCAGAACGGGAACGCCCGGAGCGAAGGTGACTTTGGGGCTGGTTCCGGTAACTTCTCCCGAGTCGGTATTGGTCGCGGCTGTACCGTTTGCGGTCTTGTCCTGGTCCGGAGCGTTGGCGTCGTTTTTCTTGCTGGCTCTTTGAGCGTCTTTTTGCATGGCTTTGAACGGGCAGCTCATGATGGTGGTTGGAAGTGTGTGTAACACGGCCCCCCCAAAAAAATAATAATAAAAGAGTTTAGAATGTTGGGTACTCAATAACTTGGCGCACAGTTACACACTAAAAAAAATGCAACAACCACAAAACCTGTCACAGTATATCAAGAATACACTCCATCGCCAAAAATCCACCCTAAGACATTAGCAAGTATTTTTTTGGGTGATAAATAACAACCACCGTATGTTTTGGTTTTAAAAAGTACACACGACGCGAAAAGCTAGATCCAAGTGTAGGGGTGGAGAGGTGGGGAAGAAAAAAAAAGCGTAGGCTTTGTCTTACGACACCACCCCAGACATAGTCTAGCGAAGTTTTTTAGCAGCCACTATGGGAGTCGAGAGAGAGTAAGCAAGCAAGCAGGAAAGCAGTTACAAGGAGATAATAATTGCTGGGAAGCCAGTGACAAAGTACATAGTTTACCAAGGCGAGTGACACAGCCTCCGGAAAATCGAGATCAATGGAGACTGGCGTGGAGACAGATCCGCTTGGTAGCCTGCCTGTGTCGCTCGTTGACTGGAGTTACCCTTTACATGACTGACTTGGGTCTGTGTGTGTGAGAGAGAGAGAGGAGAAAGAAAAGGAGAAAGAGAGAGGAGAGAGAAGAGAAGGAGAGAGAGAGAGAGAGAGAGAGAGAGGAGAGAGAGAGAGAGAGGAGAGAAGAGAGAGAGAGAGAGAGGCATTAAACCGATAGTAAGTACTGTTTCGTTTTAAGACTGTGTTTTCGTCCTTTTTTAGTTCTTGGGAATCACACACCACACACACACACACACACACACACACACACACACACACAAACAGAAGGTGAGAGAGAGAGGAGAGAGAGAGAAAAGAGAGAGAGAGAGAGAGGAGAGAAGAAGAGAGATAGAGAAGAGAGAGAGGCATTAAACCGATATTAAGTACTGTTTCGTTTTAAGACTGTGTTTGCGTCTTAGGAATCACAGAGAGAGAGAGAGAGGGGGGGGGGAGAAAGAGAGAGAGAGGGAGAGAAGAGAGAGGAGAGAGAGAGAAGAGAGAGAGAGAGAGGAGAGAGAGAGAGAGAGAGAGAGAGACAGAGAGAGAGAAAGAGAGAGAGTGGGTATTAAACCGATTTTAAGTACTGTTTCGTTTTAAGACTGGGATTGTGTCTTTTTTTTTTTTTATAGTTCTTAGGAATCATAGAGAGAGCAAGAGAGACAGACAGACAGAGACAGACAGAGACAGAGACAGATAGGCAGAGAGACAGAGAGAGAGGCATTAAACCGATATCAAGTACTGTTTATCTTTAGACAGCGTCTCTTTTAGTTCATGGGAATCATACACACACAGACACAGACACAGACACACACACACCTTCTTCTCTGAAGGTTGTGTGTGTGTGTGCGTGTGTGTGTGTGTGTGTGTGAGAGAGAGAGAGAGAGAGAGAGAGAGAGAGAGAGAGAGAGAGAGAGAGAGAGAGAGAGAGGAGAGAGAAGAGTATTGATCCGTTCCTCTTCTTTAGTGAACCTGACAGAGAAAGTTGGTCATGGGTGTTTGTGTTGTGTTGTGTATATATATATATATATATATATATATATATATATATATATATATATATATATATATTATATATAAATTCCTGATATTCCTGAGCGTACAGAAGCTGACGCATTTGTCTAGGTTCTAAGTTAGTGTTTGGCTTGTGGGGGAATTTTTGCGACTGTTTGCGCGCGCGCGCGCGTGTGTGTGCGTGCGTGCGTGCGTGTGCGCGCGCGCGCGTGTGTGTGTGTGTGTGTGGCGAGGGAAAAGAGGGGTGTTCGCTTGTTTATTTGGGGACATTTTGGGGGCGTTTGTTTTTTTCGGGGGGTGGGAAGATGATGTTGCCAATTTTGGTTTCGTTGGATATGTTTCCTTTCTATTTATATTTTTGTGTGTGTCCTTTACTGTTACCTTTTCTTGGAATCAATAGTGTTTCGTTACATCTTCCCCCCACCCTCTCTCTCCTCTCTCTCTCTCTCTCTCTCTCTCTCTCTCTCTCTCTCTCTCTCGCTCGTTCGATCTCTCGTTCCCCTGTGTTTTTCACTCTTCTTTTTCTTTTTCACGAGCTGGGTTGTGGCTTTTTTTCTCTTTAGGACCAGAAACATCGTCATTTTGGTACAATGTTTAATTTTGTTTTGTTCTGATCAAGGCTGTACATATTCTAGCTTGTTATACAAGTGTTGTGAGTTTTCTTTTCATACGGTCAGCTACTGTGATGTTGTTTATGTGTGTTATGTTGATGTTGCTAAAGTATGTGTGTGTGTTTGTGAGTGTGTGTGCGTGTGTGTGTGTGCGTGTGTGCGCGCGTGCGGGGTGTTGATGTGTGTATGGTGATGTTGATGTTGCTGCTGTGTGTGTGTATGCGTTGATGTGTGCTGTTGTGTGTGGTGTGTGTGTGTGGTGTGTGTGTGCGTGTTGTGTGTGTGTGTGTGTGTGTTTAGTGTGTGTGTGTGTGTGGTGTGTGTTGTGTTGTGTGTGGTGTGGTGTGTGTGTGTGGTGTGTCTGTAAGTCTGTGTGTGCTTTGTGATGTTGCTGAGTGTGTGTTTGTGTTGTGTTGTGCTATAAGTGTGCGTGTGTTTGTGTGTGTGTAGTTGTGTGTGTTGTGTGCGTGTGGCGTGTGTGTTGCGTGTGTGTGTGTTTTGTGTCTGTGAGTCTGCATGTGTGTCTCTGTGTGTGTTGCTGCTGTTGCTGCTGTGTGTGATACTGATGTTGCTGTTGGTGGTGTGTGGTTGTTGTTGCAGAGAACCAAGTGTGGTGTAGGTCTCTCTCTATCTAGAAGAAAGTCCAGTATATCCAGTTCCGCGAAATGTTGTATCACCAGAATCTGAAACACACACACAAAGAAAAATCATGTAAAAAAATAGGTATGAGAGTTGTAGTGGTGGAGTGGTGAGGCTGTTGAAGATAATCATCAAACGCTGTGTGTGTGCACGTGTGTGTGTGTGTGCGCGCGCGCGTGCGCGCGCGCGCGTGTGTGTGTGTGTTGTGTGTGTGTGTGTGTGTGTGTGTGTGTGTGTGTGTGTGGTGTGTGTGTGTGTGTGTGTGTGTGTGTGTGATGTGGTGTGTTGTGTGTGTAGTGTGAGTGTGTGCTGTGTGTGTAAGTGTGCGCGGCCGTGCAGGGCTAAGTGCAATGCTGTGCACACACACCACACACACACCACACACACACACACACACACACACAACACACACACACGGACACTGTTTGTGCCGTCGCGCTTTGAGAGGTAGTGCGATGTGGCAATGTTGAAGTATGACAAATTTACAATATGATACAGCGGGACCATACAACATGAAGCTTTTCCTTACAAAACAACAATCACAACAATCAAAACAATACGTACACTCCAACCATACACACAGCAGAAGACAGCAAAACACAAATGTTAGTTTTTGGCCATAGGCATACATTAACATTGAGGGTGGGTGGAGATGGTTGGTCATTAATATAAGACAATGAAATAATTTATGTATTAAATAGAGGGAGAGAATCTAACGATTTACATCTAGCTTTTCTTTTGGAAAAACATTACGAATGGCATGTAGACAAATCAAAACATGTACCGTGTACATCTTCAGGTATTATACGCATAATGCATTAGAAATTAGCATTTATGCTTTTAATTTTTAAATAAAACAACCAATTAGTTCCACGTCTTATGTGTGTTATATTGCTTATTTGCAGTTTAAATTGCCTTTTGGTTTAAATATGTAACATTGCTAATAGATTTATCCAACTTTTTTCTTACTATATGTAGTTCATTCACTTATCTATTCTTTCATGTTCATATTCTTTGTATTCCTTCCATGTAAATTATCAAACATTTCTGATGCATTACATACTTTTGTTTTTGCTAATAGTAAGTACATATTATGTAATCATTCCATTGAATATTAGCCTTAATTTCTTTTATTTTTTTAATTATAATCTGTACTCAATGTTTTCTTTGCACAGTGAATGTGTATATGTTATCTAATCATCCCATTAAATATTAGCTTCTGTTTCTGGGTTGTTTTGTTCATTATGATCTTTACTCCATTTTTTCCTTTGCACATAGTGTGTACACTTCTCTAATCATTCCATTAAACATCAGCTTCTATTCCTTAGCTGGGGACTTTCCCCCATTACATTCAGCACTCAATGTTTTTCTTTGTATTTTATTTATTTATTTTATTCTTTTATATCGAGGATAATGAATAAGCACTTATGTGTTGGGTGGCGTGGTTTTTTTTACCCTAGTCCCCGTGTGTATGCGGTTTTGTAAATTCTGTCATCTGTTCCCAGCGGCACACAATGGCCTACTCTTACGAAAAGCGGAACAGGATTTAACGTGTGCACAAAATGTCCTGCGTGCGTTCGCACACGGGGCCTCAGTTTATGGTCTCATCCGAGGGACTTTGGGGGAAAGTGGAGTCTGCACTGATGTTAACTCCAGGGGAAAATATCCTTTTGAACGGGAACCGAACACGGGTCGTCAGATTGCTAGCGCAATGTTCTAACCACTAGGCTATCCCGTCCTCCTCCCCCCCCCCCCCCCCCCCCCCCCCCATAGTTTGTACGTTTTATCTAACTATTCCATTAAACATTAGGTTCTGTTTCTGGTTTTTTCCCCTTTATAATCGTTACTAAATGTTTCCTTTGTACTTGTATGTACGTGCTATCTAGTCATTCCATTAAATATCAGCTTCTATTCTTACTTTTGTCATTATAATCTGTACTCAATTTTTTTTATTTGTACACACTATGTGCAAGATATATAATAATTCCATTGAATATTATCTTCTATTCCTTTTTTTCCCCATTATAATCTGTACTCAATTTTTCCTTTGAACATATCGTGCACGTGTTATCTAGTCATTCCATTAAATATCAGCTTACATCCATGTTTTTTTCATTATGATCTGTACATCATGTTTCCTTTGCATATAGTATATACGTGTAATCTAATCCTTTCATTGCAAATCAGCCTTTATTCCTGTGCATTCATTATTCTAGGAAGGAAGGAAGGAAGGAAGGAAGGAAGGAAGGAAGGAAGGAAGGAAGGAAGGAAGGAAGGAAGGACGGAAGGACGGGAGACAGGGCGGGCTACACCACTCATTCCCCGCAGACCCTGTGAACCGAGGACATCATCCAGGGAATGATGACCATGGGGGTGTGGCCTTCCTTTCTCTTAAGGACATCAGAACAAGGTTGCGAAATGGACAAACCACTGTATCATAAAGCTGGATCGGTGGCATAACAAGAACAACAACAACAATAATAATAATAATAATAACGATATAAACAACAAGAATAATAGTAATAACAATATCAATAATAATAATAATAATAGTAATAACAATATTAATGATAATAATAATGATGATGATGATAACAACAACAACAACAATGATAATACTACTACTACTACTACTACTACTAATAATAATAATAATAAACAATGATGATAATAATAATAATAACAATAATAATAATAATAATGATAATAATGATAATAGACGGAATTTTTATAGCGCTGAATCTTGTAAAGCAAGCAAATCAAAGCGCTGGGCTAGGGGTAAGGCATCTGCCTAGAAAACCATAGCTCCGGGTTCGATCCCCGTTTATGCCCCAAACTTTTCCTGTCTCCCATCCACTAGACTTCGAGTAGTGGTAGTCTGGGTGATTAGTCTTTCGGGTGAGACGATAAACTGAGGTCCCTAGTGAAACACATTTGCCGTATGTAAAAGAACCCATGGCAACAAGACAACTGTCCCCGGCAAACATTATGTAAAAAAAAAAAGTCGTTGTGATAGAGAAACAAATATACGTGCAGACAGGCAGAAGAAAAGGAGAAAAAAAAGGTGGCGCTGCGCTTGTGGCGACGCGCTCTCCTCCTCCTCCAGGAGAACAGCTCAAATTTCACGCAGAGAAATCTGCCGTGACTTAAAGTGGTACATGGTATGCAATACAAAACAATGCATTACAATACAATAAAGTACAATACAATACAACGCAATGCAATACAGTGCAATAAACCACAATGCAATGCATTACAGAACAATACAATACAATACAACACAGAACATGCAGTACTATATAATACTATACAGTACAACATATTACAATACAATACAGCACAATACAATTCAATATGATACGATATAGGACAATATAGTATACTACAACACAATATATTATACAGTACAATACCATACAGAAACACAATACAATACATTGTAGTTCAATGCAATACAATGCAGTACATTACGATACAATACAATATAATGCAATACAACACATTACGAAACAATACAATGAAACACAATAGAATACAACGCCCCAAAGGATTCGGAATCTGAGGGATCGGTGACGGTGATTTTGTAGTTTGCGAAAGAGACTGACGACAGGGACAATGAAATAGGGCAAACGCGCTCTGTTAAGAAAGAGTACCCTGCTTCTTCTCTCATGTCTCTCTCTCTCTCTCTCTCTCTCTCCTCTCTCTCTCTCTCTCTCTCTCTCTCTCTCTCCTCTCTCTCTCTCTCTCTCTCTCTCTCTCTCTCTCTCTCTCTCTTCTCTCTCTCTCTCTCTCTCTCTCTCTCTCTCTCTCTCTCTCTCTCTCCTCTCTCTCTCCTCTCTCTTTCTCTCTCTCCTATCTCTCCTCCCTCTCTCTCTCCCTCTCTCTGCTCTCCTCTCTCTCTCTTCTCTCTCTCTCTCCTATCTCTCTCTCCTCTCTCTCCCTCTCTCCTCTCCTTTCTCTCTCCCTCTCTCTCCTCCCTCTCTCCTCTCTCCCCTCTCTCTCCTCTCTCTCTCCCTCTCTCTCTCCTCTCTCTTTTCTCTCTCCCTCTCTCTCCTCTTAGATGCAAACATAGATAAAACAAAAGTTATGGTATTTAGAAAAGGGGGCTTTTTGGGTAAACATGAGAAATGTTTCTATGATGGTAAGTGCTTAGAGGTAGTAAACAATTATTGCTATTTAGGGTTCAGATTCACAACTATGATCAGTGCGAAAAACGGTACACAGCATCTAGTAACAAAAGGGAAAAAGGCAGTAGTTCAGCTTAATAGAGTTTTTCGGAAATATAAAGAGATGACAGTAAATACTTTTTTTTAACATTTTTGATAAAAAGATACAGCCAATATTGCTATATGCTGCTGAAGTATGGGGAATAAACCAGTTAGAACACATAGAAAAAGTCCACATGATGGCATGCAAAAGGTTTTTAGGTGTACCAACCAAAACTCCAAACAAAATGATATATGGAGACTTGTATAGATATCCTCTTTATGTAAATTCGTACACTGCCTGTATAGGATATTGGTTTAAATTACTACAAATGAATAATGAACGGTTACCATATAAGGCGTATCAAATGCTGTTGCAGCTAGACAATTCCGGAAAACAGTGCTGGGTTTCGAAAATAAGAGAAATCTTATGCTTAACTGGATTTAACATTGTTTGGTTGCAACAGGGTGTTGGGGATGTGAAAAAGTTTCTAAGCATATTTAAACAGAGGCTCATCGATATGTTTATTCAAGAATGGTCAGGAACTATAAGAGATCGAGATAGATATCAACCATATAGATCATTTAAGACTATATTCGTAAAAGAAAGTTATGTTCTAGATATGGAAAATTATTGTTTTCGTGTTGCCATCACGCAGTTGAGGTTTAATGTACTCCCACTTAATAACAATGTACATCGCTATAGCGAATCTATTCATGATAAATTCTGTCCATTTTGTAAAAATCAGATCGAAAACGAAAAACATTTTGTGTTATTTTGTGCTACGTTTGAAGATTTAAGGGTCAAATTTCTAAAAGAGTCAAAAGAACTTCCTTTGCACATGTTACTTAGAGCCACTGATCCTATCCACAGATACAATTTATCTAGATATGTGTTTCATGCAAGCAATAGGCGGAAGAAAATACTTTAAGTCTACAAGGTAACCAATCCTATGATGTACGTCTGTTAAACCACTTAAACATTTCACCTTTGTTTATATCACGTATTATCAAGAATTCGAGGCATAACATGATCATGATTTTCTGTATCTCCCCCTTTTATACTAATGTCTATGACTAATCATTTCAGTATATGTGAAATGTAAACTGTGATTTGACAACTATCCTTATAATTTGTACCGTAGTAGGTATGAGATGTATATGATTTTCAGGTAACCAATGATTGTAGAATATAGATAGGTGCTTGTAAATAAGATATTTTCCTATTTTCTTTTCTATATTGTATTGTGGCCTAAGGCCAATGTGCAACTAAATCATTTTAGAGTTTCAGAGAGAGTTTCTCACTCTCTCTCTGAAACACTTTATTGAAAAACTGCTACAATTTGATATACTCAATATGGATGATTTTTCTTAGCATCATCTCTCTATGATTGGGTTATGGTTGATTTAAGGTTTATTATCATGTAATTTTCTTCTGTATTCAATCATAAATTGTATTGACATCATCTTTTCGTATGAGTTCGCTATATATATTTGTGTGTATTTCTTCTTTAATCAGTCATAAATCATTATTTGTTTGTGCATTTGCTTTGCCAGTGATATGAATGAACTCACTGTTCCATCCTGAGCCCAACAAATGTATTGTGGTCCAAGGCCAATGTACATTAAATCATTTCAGAGTTCAGAGTTCTCCTCTCTCTCCTCTCTCTCTCCCTCTCTCTTACCTCTCTCTCCTCTCTTCCTCTCTCTCCTTTCTCTCACTTCCCCCTCTCTCTCTCCTTTCTCTCACTTCCCCCTCTCTCTCTCCTCTCTCTTCCTCTCTCCTCTCTCTCTCTCTCTCCATCTCTCTTTCCTCTCTCTCCTCTCTCCCTCTCTTCTCTCTCCTCTCTCTCTCTCCTCTCTCTCTCTCCTCTCCCTCCTCTCTCTCTCCCCCTCTTCTATCTCTCCATCCCTCTCTCTCTCCTCTCTCTCTCCTCTCTCTCTCTCTCTCCCTCTCTCCTCTCTCCCTCCTCTCTCTCCCTCTCTCTCTCTCTCTCCCTCTCTCTCCTCTCCCTCCCTCTCTCCCCCCTCTCATCCTCCTTGGTTGTTTTTCTCATTACATTCAATTTACACGACATCAGTATTTTTCTTTCCGCTCCACCCTACCCCCCTGCACTCCATGTACTGTGCCTAAGCCAATATACATCTTAAAACTGTTCAGAGTTCAGAGTTCTCTCTCTCACTCACACACACACAGACACACACTCACACACACTTACACCCCCCCCCCCCCGCCCCACCCCACCCACACACACACACTCACACACACACTTACACACACATCCCCCCACCTCCCCCCCTTACCAACCCACCCCAAGGAAGGAAGATGGCAAGATGGTTAAGATGTTCGCCTGCCAACAAGTAAACCGTGAGGTTGTGGGTTCGATTCCTAGCCTCGCCCTTTCTTCCCAGTTTGACCCCCCAAAAAATCGAACTGAATGTCAAAGTCCTTCGGATGATACTATAAACCGAGGCCCCGTGTTCGAACGCATGCAGAACATCTTGCGCACACGTTAAATCCTGTTCCGCTTTTCGGAAGAGTAGGCCATTGTGTGCCGGTGGAAACAGATGACAAAATTTACAAAACCGCATACACACGGGGACAGGATGTAAAAAAACACATGAGTGCTTATTCCATTATCCTCGATATCAATAAAAGAATAAATAAATAAATAAAAATAAATAAATAAACCCCGGATCATCAACCCGAAATAATCGATGATTTTTTACAACATGGACAAACTAGACAAGTCATGCTCCCGAGAAACTTCTTCCCACAAGTTGACACCTGTATTTCTTGTTTCTAGAAACTCACAGAAAACCAGCCACTGAATCAACCACCAGAGTTGTGTATGTATGTATGTATGTATGTATGTATGTATGTATGTATGTATGTATGTATGTATGTGTGTATGTATGTATGTATGTATGTATGTATGTATGTATGTATGTATGTATGTAATGTAATGTAATGTATATGTATGTATGTATGTATGTATGTATGTATGTATGTATGTATGTATGTATGATGTATGTATGTATGTATGTATGTATGTATGTGTGTGTGTGTGTATGTATGTATGTATGTATGTATGTATGTATGTATGTATGTTATGTGTGTATGTATGTATGTATGTATGTATGTATGTGTGTTGTATGTATGTATGTAGTGTATGTATGTATGTTATGTATGTATGTATGTATGTATGTATGTATGTATGTATGTATGTATGTGTTGTGCATGTATGTATGTATGTATGTATGTTATGTATGTATGTATGTATGTATGTTATGTATGTATGTATGTATGTATGTATGTTGTGTGTATGTTGTATGTATGTATGTATGTATGTATGTATGTATGTATGTATGTTGTATGTATGATGTATGTATGTATGTATGTAATGTATGTATGTATGTATGTATGTATGTATGTATGTATGTATGTATGTATGTATGTATGTATGTATGTATGTATGTATGTGTGTGTGTATGTATGTATGTATGTATGTATGTATGTATGTATGTATGTATGTATGTAGCCAGCAGCAGCAGCATCAATTCCTGTCATAGACGTTTCCCTCCAGAAAGTACCCGAGTGCTAAACTCAGGGATCCTTGCCTCCTTTTCTGCAAGTTTCTGCTAAGAAGGAAACACATACGCTCCTTGAAACTCGGGAAGCAGTGTCTGGAAGACATCATTCTTACGATTGCAGAGTGCTCGCTCATTCAACGCAAGGATACATCACAAGAGAAAAAAAGAGTCCTTACTTGTCTTGTTTTTCTTTCCATGAGAATGACAAGAAAATATTATATGAAGAGTGTAATAGGAAAGAGCATGATATAAGATGAGGACAGAGGGTTTTAAAAAAGAAATTGACGCATCTTTAAACACTTGGAATTTTTTTTTTAAAACGTCGATATGATGCTAACCTGAATAAAAGCAATACACAAACATAAGGAGACATAGACTGAAATACAAATATTTTTTCCTATATATATTTTCGACACAAATATTACAAAAGTTCGGAAAGTCAATTGTCTTTTAATGCTAAATGCATTGGTTTCTTCTTCGTCTTCCTCTTCATCGAACGCTCAGACAGCAGCCATTGTTGTCTGTCATATGAGCTAAACTGCAGTTGCGCTGCCGTTAAGCGCCTGACAAATCATATATCCCTCTCTCTCTCTGTCTCTATCTGTGTGTGTCTCTCTCTATCTCTCTCTCTCTCCCCCCTCCTCTCGCTGTCAGTCTGTCTCTCTCTCTCTGTCTCTCTCCTCCCCCTCCCTCCCCCTGTTCTCTCTCGCTTTATCTCACTCACTCCCACCAACCCCATCTATCTCTCTTCTTTCTCTTTATCCCCTCCCTCCCAACCCTCCTCTCTCTCTCTCCTCTCTCTCTCTCTCTCTCTCTCTCTCCCCCCCCTCTCTCTCTCCTCCTCCTCTCTCTCTCTCTTTCACACACACAATACACACACAAACCTTGTCCTCCTCCTCTTCTTCTCCGCCCATAACCATCTTCTCCAACACGCACACAAGAATACAATTTTTTTTTTTAACCCACGAACCCAGCAATTTACATTCATTGAAATAAGATCCTCGTCCATTTGTTAAGGCACGTCAACTCGAGCATCCATTCATTCAATGCGAAACGTGTCCACAGACAGTGTTTGTGTCACACACTGAAGTGCACTTTCTGAAGGAAAAACCTGAAGAAGCCAAACCGAATTGAGTTTTAAAGAAAAAAACAACCAAACGCCTGAACAACTTCATCTCAAAAAAAAGAAAGGTGGACAAGACACAAATATTATTTTGTTTGAAAAACTACTCCAAGAGGATAGAAAGCACATATGATTATATATGCAGAAAAAAATCACTTGAAAGACAAAAATGTCAGAACAAACAAACAAACAAATAAATACACAAATAAACAGACAAAATGCACAAACAAGTAAAGCTCTCAGTGCAGTGTTCCAAGCCTCCTTCCCCCGTTCCGTTCTGGTAGATAAATCTCTCTGGATAATATTCTGCACTCTTGGCTGGATGAAAACGAGACAGATGGTCTCTGTCTGTCTGTCTGTGTCTTTCTGAGTGTCTGTCTGTCCGTTTCTCTGCCTCTGTCTCTATCTCTGTCTGTCTGTCTGTCTGTCTGTCTGTCTCTCTCTCTCTCTCTCTCTCTCCTCCCTCCCTCCCCCCCCCCCCCCGCTCCTCTGTCTCTGTGTCTGTCTGCCTGTCTTCTCTGTCGTCTGTCTCTCTCTGTCTCTCTCTCTGTCTCTCTCCCGCTCCTCTGTCTCTGTCTGTCTGTATGTATATATGTATGTCTCTCTCTGTCTTCTGTCTGTCTGTCTGTCTGTCTGTCTGTCTCGTCTCTCTCTCTCTCTCTCTCCTCTCTCTCTCTCTCTCTCCTCTCCCTTCTATCCTCCCTGTCTGTCTGTCTGTCTCTATCTCTCTGTCGCTCTATCTATCTATCTATCCATCCATCCATCCTCCATCCATCCTCCTATCCATCCTTTCATCCATCCATATTTGTTTCTTTCGGACCACCACAAGCCAAATCAAAGATGTTACATTGTGTGTGAGCACACACACACACACACACACACACACACAAATTATCAGACAACTTAACACGGATAACTATTTCCGATGACTAGAGTACCCTGCCACTAAACAGATTCAAGATTCAAGATTTAATTCCTTTCACACCTTTTGGGGTATGGAGGATTAGAAAGAATTCAACGGGAGAATAAACCTAACAGCAACACACCCAAAAACAATATCAACAGGAGAGTTCATCGCAAAATGATAAGCAAACAGTATTAAAGACTCAAGACTAATTTTAAAGTATACAAGTTTCTTTAAAAAGGTACAATCGACACTTGTGAAAAACTACATTATGCACGTGTACACAACATCCATTTCTCTCTTTTAAAAAATCCTCCTGTCAAAAATTGCACTGATGCATCATACTCCATTATTGTGTCTGTGTGCTCTTTTGCTACAAGTATCTACGCTTCTGGAATCTGCGTAGATTGTTGTTTAACTTATTCAGCCACAGGGCGCCTGTGATTTCCACTCATTACCCTCAACCCCACCTCTCACCTATCCCGTAGTCCTGTGGACCGTGGGGGCACCAATGAAGATTCTGCAACCAGCTTCCTCCGCTCCCTGCGGTCTTCTGCTTTCTGTAGCAAATCGTTCCACTCAAGGCCAGTCCACTCTCTGATGTTGTCTTCCCATCGTTTTCTCTGCCAGCCTCCTGTCTCCCTCCTTGTACTGTTCCCTGAGTAGGACAGTCTTGGCCAGTCCAGATGTTTGTGTGACATGCTGTACCACTTTAGGTTTTTTGGGTGGAGAGGATTACTTTTTTTTTTACCCATCTACTTACATTCAAAGAAATGACAGCAGATTCAGACGGGACATAGCGTAAGGAGAAGAATCACAAATATCCCCACTATAGGTAGGTGACATTGGAAAAAAGGAAACCCCACATTATGTTGTTAACTTGCTTCAGTTGAATACATAAACACGAAAAGGTAGCAAGAGATATTAACAAAATACAGATAACTTGACAGTTTCATCAACAAAATTATTGAACATAGACCGTTTGATCTGTTTTAAATTGTTACAAGAATTCCGGAATTCGGAAAGTAGAATGTCCTCCAAATTTAACAATAAAATGGTTAAATCTTTTGTAATGTATCGCTTTTGATGGACATTTCCATCCACACACTGGTTTCCTTACCCATCCCTTTCATCTATTTCCATCCACACACTGATTTCCTCACCCATCACTTTCATCCATTTCCATCCACACACTGATTTCCTCACCCATCCCTTTCATCCATTTCTATCCACACACTGATTTCCTTACCCATCACTTTCATCCATTTCATCACATGATTTCCTTACCATCACTTTCATCTATTTTATCCACACTGATTTCCTTACCCTTACCTGTGTGTGTATGTGTGTGTGTGCGCATGCACGCGTGTGTGTTTGTGTGTATGTGTTCGTGACATTTTTATTTGAAGTCATTTTGGAATGTTTTAACCAATATGAAATATAGCTTTTTGTGTCTTTGATATTTTTTTTATGCGTATCAATCTGCCTGTCAGTATTGTAATTGCCCTTTATGGGATGATTAAAGTGTTTTTGACTTGACTTGACTTGACTTCACTACCCATCACTTTCATTCATTTCCATCCATACACGGATTTCCTTACCCATCACTTTCATCCATTTCCATCCATACACTAATTTCTCTGCCATTTTTTAAACTTCCATTTCCACCCACATACCGATTTTCTTGCACTGTTTATTTCCATTTGTATCTATACACTGACTTCCCTGCCATTATTTACGTCCGTTTCCATCCACACTGATTTTTCTGCCATCATTTATTTCGATTTCCATCCACACGCTGATGTCCGTAGGGGTCCATTTAGGTAACCACCCTGATAAGCATGGCTTTTGTTGCTGACAAATCTAAAAAATCATTGTGATTGACTGGCTTCTGTATCGAACGCAACCTTCATCCAGTCTGTCTGTCTGTCTCTCTCTCTCTCTGTCTCTGTCTCTCTCTCTCTCTCACATACACCACAAAAAGAAAACGTTTTCCATTTTACTGAAAATAATACATCTTTACGCCCATTGCTCTGTCAACCCTGCCTGTGCTTCCATTCATTCAGTACGTAAAAAGTTTCTGTGGAAAATGTTTGACAGCAACTCACACTGAAGTGCATTTTGTGTGGACAACTCTGAATAGAAAATGACATAAAAAAATAATAATTGGAATTTATATAGTGCTATACCTTGCAAAAAGAAATCAAAGCGCTTCCATTCAACCCACTCCTACACATGCAACCAACAATGATTAACAGTTTTGAAGAAATCTAAATGCACACACGCGCACGCACGAGCATACACACACACACACACACACACACACACGTTATACACTTCAGGAGGGTGATGGGAATTTTGGCTGTTGAAGGCAGGGACAGATATGAAATGAAACAGAAGAGAAGAGTCTTAGGTTTGAAATAGGTATGTCTTGAGGCTGAATTTTAAAGTGTCGTAAGTAGTCTTTTCACGAAGGGAGAGAGGGAGGTCATTCCAGATTGATGGACCAGAAATAGAGAAATAGCAACGACCAACGGTGGATTGGTTGAATCTAGGTGTTTGTAAGCACAGAGTATCTGCAGCAGAGCGGAGAGATCGAGGAGGAGTGTACAGGTGAAGAAATCCACATAGATAGGAGGGTGCTGTTTTGTGTAGGCATTTGTAACAGAGGGTACTGATCTTGTACTTTACTCTCTGTGGCACAAGAAACCAGTGGAGAGATTGCAAGAGAGGAGTAATATACTCAGATTATCTTTTTGAGGACTAAAACGAGCTGCAGAGTTTTGCATGCGTTGAAGGGAGTGGATAGATGAAGCTGGCAGACCAGCTAGAAGAGAATTGAAATAGTCCAGACGGTAAAGAATGAATGAGAGATGTGACAAGTGTGGATGTTGCATCAGCAGGCATGTACTTTCGGATTGCACTCATGCGCCGCAATTGATAGTAGCAGGACTAGCAGGTCTGGATGATACCAAAAAAGCAGGCTAACTTAAGATAAAAAAGAAAGAAAGCAGAACAAATAAGTACAATTCAGAAAAAAAGATTTGCTAAACAGCAAAATAAGCGACCACAAAACAACAAAAAAGCTGTCTACGTATTTGCCAAACTTCTTTCCCTTTCAGTCGGGTAAAAGTATCTGGATTATATTCTGCACTCTTGCCTACGAGAAATCCGGACAGAAGTGTCCCTACCCCTCCTCCTCCTTAAAGCATTCTCTCTCTCTCTCTCTCTCTCTCTCTCTCTCTCTCTCTCTCTCTCTCTCTCTCTCTCTCTCTCACACACACACACACACACACACAAACACACGCACACACACCAAAAAAGAAAATCACAAAAAAGCCAAACATTTTCCATTTCCCTGAAATACATCTTTACGCCCATTGCTCTGTCAACCCTGCCTGTGCTTCATTACGTTTCATTCTGTAGTAAAAAGTTTCTGTGGAGAATGTTTGACAACAACTCACACTGAAGTGCACTTTGTAAGGACAACTCTGAATAAAACTGGACATAGGAAAAAAGCAGTCTAACCAAAAAAATGTTAAAAACTGTTGAGAAATTTCAGCTCACTAGATATTACAGAACAAACAAGTACACTTCAAGAGAATTTTTTTTTAAAGATTTGCTAAACAGCAAAATAAGTGACCTTAAAAATACAAAATGCCAGCCAGGACAAATAAACTAATCAACAACAAAAACTCTCTACATATTTGCCAAACAGCTTTTCTTTCAGACTGGTAACTGCATCTGGATTATGTTCTGCACTCTTGCCTACATGAAATCAAGACACTCCTCCCCCCTTACACATTCCTCTCTCTCACTCACTCACTCACTCACTCACACATGCACACTCACTCAACAAAATTACAAAAACGCAAAACGTTTTCCATTTCAATGAAATCCTTCTTTACGCCCATGCTTTGTCAACCATGCCTGTCCATTCATTCAGTAGGTAAAAAGTTTCTGTGGAGAATGTTTGACAACTCACACTGAAGTGCACTTTGTAAGGACAACTCTGAATAGAACTGGACATACGAAAAAACAAGTCTAACCCCCAAAATCGTAAAAACTGTTGAGAAATCTCAGCTCATTAGATATTACAGAACAAACAAGTACACATCTAAAGAATTTTTGAAAACAAAATGCTAAACAGCAAAATAAGTGACCTTAAAAATACAAAATGGACAAATAAACTTATTAACAAAAAGCTCTCTATCTATTTGCCAAACTGCTTTCCCTTTCAGTCTGGATTATACTCTGCAATTTTGCCTACATGAAATCCAGACAGCAGTGTCTCTCTCCCCCTCCTCCTCCCTAACTCTCTCTCTCTGTCTCTCTCTTCCCCCCCCCCCCTCTCTCTCTCTCTCTCTCTCTCTCTATCTCTGACATACACACACACACAAAATCACAAAAATGCAAAACATTTTCCATTTCCCTGAAATACATCTTTACACCCATTGCTCTGTCAACCCTGCCTGTGCTTCCATTCATTCAGTAGTTTCTGTGCAAAATGTTTGACAACAACTCACTCTGAAGTGCATTTTCTAAGGACAACTCTCAATACAACAGGCTGGATATGCAGAAAAGTAGTATTACAAAAACAAAAGTCCTAAAAAGAATTTGAGAAATCTAAGCTCACTAGATATTGCAGAACAAACAAGAACACTGCAGAAGAATAAACAGCAAAACAGCTGCTCAAAAACACAAAATGCCAGCCAGGACAAAGAAACAAATCAACAACAACAACAAAAAAGCTATCGACGTATTGACCAAACTTTTTTCCATTTCAGTCTGGTAAATGTATCTGGATTATATTATGCACCTCTGCCTACGAGAAATCCGGACAGAAGTTTCCTCCCCTACCCCTCCCCCCCTAACGCTCTCTCTCTCTCTCTCTCTCTCTCTCTCTCTCTCTCTCTCTCTCTCTCTCTCTCTCTCTCTCTCTGTGTCCCTGTCTCTCTCTCTCTCTCTGACACACATATGCACACACAGACACACACACACACACAAAATCACAAAAAGCAAAAGGGTTTTCATTTCACTGAAATATATCTTTATGCCTATGCTTTGTCACTCTGATCTGTGCTTCCATTAATTCATTCATTAAGTAAAAAGTTTCTGTGGAGAATGTTTGACAACAACTCACACTGAAGTGCATTTTGTAAGGACAATTCTAAATAAAACTGGACATAGGAAAAAAGCAGTCTAACCCAAAAAACCCTAAAAACTGTTGAAAAATCTCAGCTCACTAGATATTACAGAACAAACTTGTACACTTCAAAAGAATTTAAAAAAAGATTTGCTAAACAGCAAAATAAGTGACCTTAAAAATACAAAATGTAAGGACAAATAAACAAATCAATAAAAAAGCTCTCTACATATTTGCTAAACTTCTTTCCCTTCCAGTCTGGTAAATGTATCTGGATTATACTCTGCACTTTTGCCTACGTGAAATCCAGACAGAAGTGTCTCTCTCCCCCCTCCTCCTTCCTAATGCTCTCTCTCTCTGTCTCTCTCTCTCTCTGTCTCTCTCTCTCTCTGTCTCTCTCTCTCTCTCTCTCTCAGTTTCTCACTCTCTCTCTCAAACACTTTATTGAAAAAATGCTACGATTTGATATACTCACTATGGATGATTTTTCTTTTTAGATAGCATCTTTTCTCTATGATTGGGTTATGGTTGATTTAAGGTTTATAATCATGTAATTTTCTTCTGTATTCAGTCATAAATCGTTAGTGACATCATCTTTTTGTATGAGTTCGATATCTATATTTCTGTGTATTTCTTCTTTAATCAGTCATAAATCATTATTTGTTTGTGCATTTGTTTTGCCAGTGATATGAATGAACTCACTGTTCCATCCTGAGCCCAACAAATGTATTGTGGTCCAAGGCCAATGTACATTAAATCATTTCAGAGTTCAGAGTTCAGAGTTCTCTCTCTCTCTCTCTGACACACACTTACACACACAGACACACACACACACACACACACACACACACACACACACACACACACACACAAAATCACAAAAATGCAAAACATTTTCCATTTCCCTGAAATGCATCTTTAGCCCATTGCTCTGTCAACCATCCACATGCTTTCATTACGTTTCATTCAGTATGTAAAAAGTTTCTGAGGAGAATGTTTGACAACAACTCACACTAAAGTGCACTTTGTAAGGACAACTCTGAATAAAACTGGACATACGAAAAAAGCAGTCTAACCCAAAAAACCCTAAAAACTGTTGAGAAATCTCAGCTCACTAGATATTACAGAACAAACACGTACACTTCTAAAGAATTTTTTAAAAAGAAAGATTTGTTAAACAGCAAAATAAGTGATCTTAAACATACAAAATGCCAGCCAGGACAAATAAACAAATCAACAAAAAAGCTATCTACATATTTGCTAAACTTTTTTCCCTTTCAGTCTGGTAAATGCATCTGGATTATACTCTGCACTTTTGCCTACTGAAATCCAGACAGAAGTGTCTCTCTCCCCCCTCCTCCTCCCTAACTCTCTCTTTCTCCCTCTCTCTCTCTCCCTCTCTCTCTCTCTCTCTCTCTCTCTCTCTGTCCCCTCTCTCTCTCTCTCTGACACACACATACACATACACACACAATCACAAAAAAGCAAAACGCTTTCCATTCTACTGAAATACATCTTTACGCCCATTGCTCTGTCAGCCATGCCTGTGCTTCCATTACGTTTCATTCAGTATGTAAAAAGCTTCTGAGGCGAATGTTTGACAACAACTCACACTGAAGTGCACTTTGTAAGGACAACTCTGAATACAACTGGACATATGAAAAAACAAGTCTAACCCCCAAAATCGTAAAAATGTTGAGAAATCTCAGCTCACTAGATATTACAGAACAAACAAGTACACTTCAAAAGAAGTTTTTTAAAAAGATTTGCTAAACAGCAAAATCATCATCATCATCATCATCCTCATCAGACCCGTGACCTTGGCGGTCGTGGGGGAGACAAGAAAGACGATGCCGTGGTAAGACTCCTTCATCCATCTCGGTCCTCGGCTCTGCGCAGTAGTGCCGAGTCATTCATCCTGGTCCATTCTCTGATGTTGACCATCCATGACTTGTTCTGTCTTCCCCTCTTTCTGCCACCTTCGAGTGTTCCCTGCAGTACTGTTTTTGGCAGAGTGTTGTGGCGGGTGACGTGGCCGAACCATGTCAGCTTTTTCTTTTTGACGATGGTGAGAAGGGGTTCCTGTGGACCTGCCAGCCTTGTCAAGAGTCAAATAACAGCAAAATAAGTGACCTTAAAATTACAAAATGCCAGCCAGGACAAATAAACAAATAAACAAAAAAGCTCTCTACGTATTTGCCAAACTGCTTTCCCTTTCCGTCTGGTAAATGCATCCGGATTATATTCTGCACTTTTGCCTAAGTGAAATCCAGACAGAAGTGTCCCTTCTCCACCCTGTCTCTTTGTCTCTGTCTCTGGGAGAACGGGATAGCCTAGTGGTTAGAACATTGCGTTCGCAATCTGACGACCCGGGTTTGATTTTCGTTCGAGGGGATATTTTCCCCTGGAGTTAACATCAGTAAAGACTCCACTCTCCCAAAACGTCCTTCCGTTGAGACTATCAACCGAGGCCCCGTGTGCGAAAGCACGCAGAACATCTTGCGTACACGTTAAATCCTGTTCCGCTTTTTGTAAGAGTAGGCCATTGTGTGCCGGTGGGAACATGACAGAATTTACAAAAACCGCGTACACACGGGGACTGGATGTAAAAAAGCACATAAGTGCTTATTCCATTATCCTCGATATAAAAGAATTAAACAAATAAATAATTTTGTTTTAATCTCTCTCTTTCTCTCCCCTCTCTCTCCCCTCTCTCTCCCTGTCTCTCTCCCCCCATCTCTCTCCCCCTGTCTATCTCTCACACAAACACACACACACACACTCACTCTCTCTCTCTCTCTCTCTCTCTCTCTCTCTCTCTCTCTCTCTTTCTTCCCCTCTATGTATGTCTGTCTGTCTCTGTCTCTATCTGTCTGTCTCTCTCTCTCTCTCCTCTCTTCTCTCTCTCTCTCTCTCTCTCTCTCTCTCTCTCTCACACACACACACACACACACACACACACACACACACACACACACACACACACACACACACACACACAAACGAGACCATCAATAACCGAATCAAATAATCATTTCCATCGTATTTCTTATATATTCTCACATGACTTCCTGGCAGTTTGCGCTGACATTTCCTAACATTCTGTGATCCAGTCCTGCCACTAAATAAAGGCACAGCTGTATAAATGGCATGACTTTTTTGTCACAGAAACGTCTGGGCAAACACTAAATCATAGACATTCGTTCTTCTTCTTCTTCTTCGTCAAAAAACCCAGACAACTATTGTTGTTTTTTGTTATACGAGCGAAAATGCGTCACACTGCCGCTAAGCGCCTGACAAGTTAGGCCCAGCGCCTCTGACTTCGGAATTAGAGAGAACTGCTATCTTTTAAGTCTTTCTGGTTTAAAAAAAAAAAAAAGGCGGGAGAATGAACCAGCAAGGCAGAAAATAGATGAGAAGGAGGCGACAGGCAGAAAAGGAGCAAGGCAGAAACAAAAGGGAATGATAGAAAAGAGGAAATTTCTAGCTTCTATCTTTCTGCTTTTCCACGAGAAAGTGTCTATCCTCTTTAACTTTGTACAGATTGTCTGTCTTCAGCATCATTACAGTCTCTGTGTACGCAAAGTAGTGGATTGGAGGTCTACAGGGTAACGCACCTGCCTAGAAAGCAAAAAGTCCGGGTTCGAAGTGTGTGATGGTTCGATTCCTGTTTGCGCCCGAAACTTTTACTCTCGCTATCCACTAGACCGTGAAGGTGGTCTTGGTGCTTGTCTTTCGGATAAGACGATAAACAGAGGTATAGCGTGCAACACCCATTTAGCGCACGTTAAAGAACCCACGGCAAAAAAGTGAGTTGTCACTGGCAAAATTCTATATGGAAAAAGTAATTTTCATAGGGAGACAAATACACAGGCAGGAACAGAAAAAAAACCCATTATGGGTGGCGCTGGTCTTAAGGCGATGCGCTCTCTCCTAGGGGAGAGCAGCCCGAATTTCGCACAGAGAAATCTGCCGTGGATCAAAGTGGTATACAATGTAATTTAATACAATAGAATGCAATGCAATGCGACCCAATACAAAATGATACAATAGTAGAAATAGACTACATAACACGTTAAGCCAGTCTACTTTCATTCAGCGGAAAAGCAGCAGATGACTGCAAATAAACAGGGTGGAGAATGACAGAATCGCAAATGTAAACAAGATCGAGAACGACAGAATCACAAATGTAAACAAGATGGAGAATGACAGAATCGCAAATGTAAACAAGGTAGAGAACGACAGAATCGCAAATGTGAACAAGATATAGAATGACAGAATCACAAATGTTAACCAGGATATAGAATGACAGAATCGCAAATGTAAATCGGGATATAGAATGACAGAATCGTAAATGTAAACAGGATACATAATGACAGAATCGCAAATGTATACAGGATAGAGAACGACAGAATCCCAAATGTAAACAGAATATAGAATGACAAAATCGAAAATTTAGCCAGGATAATTATAGAATAAAAGAACCGCAAATGTAAAACAAGATATAAAATGACAGAATCGCAAATGTAAACAGAATATAGAATGACAAAATCGCAAAATTAGCCAGGATGATTATAGAATAACAGAACCGCATATGTAAAACAATATATAAAATGACAGAATCGCAAATGTAAACAGGATATAGAATGACAGAATCGCTATTGCAAATAGGATATAGAATGACAGAATCGCTATTGCAAATAGGATATGGAATGACAGAATCGCTATTGCAAATAGGATATGGAATGACAGAATCGCTATTGCAAATTGGATATGGAATGACAGAATCGCTATTGCAAATAGGATATGGAATGACAGAATCGCTACTGTAAACAGGATATAGAATGACAGAATCGGAAATGTTAACACGATACACAATAACAGAACTGCAAATGTCTCTTTCTTTTCCTGTTAAACATCAATACATGGATCTTATACATCTCCATTTGCCAGGGTACGCTCAATTCAGGCATCCCTTTACTCTAGCCAGATTCTATGTAACAGTTTGGTATTACACACTGAAGTGCGCTTCCTTAAAGAACATTCTGAACTGACCAGACAGAACAAGCCAGAAAACAATGTATATCTAGTTTAAAAAAACAACCAAAACTTGAAAAAAATGTAAGGTTTAAAAGCACAAAACTGATCCCCAACCCCCCCCCCCCCCAAAAAAAAAAAACAACCCAACCCCAAACAACCGCCCCCCCCCCCCCCCCCCAAAAAAAAAAAACCCAACAAAAACAACCAAAAAACCGTCCACGAGTCTTTAGCTTAGAGAGTAAAAAAAGGGATCGGGGGAAGGTGGGGGGTGGGGGGTAGACATACCCAAAAAAGACGAGCCGTAACAAAAAGGTATATCGAGTTACCCCCAACCCCCACCCCACCCCCATCCCCCCCAAAAAAAACAACCCATAAAGCTTTAAAAATCTAACGCTAAAAACACTAAAAATTGACAAAACAAAAACAAACGAAAATTGTTCATGAATCTAAGCTCAGGGAAAAAGGGGAG
The DNA here is from genome assembly GCA_028751875.1 of Rapana venosa. Taxonomy (NCBI): domain Eukaryota; kingdom Metazoa; phylum Mollusca; class Gastropoda; order Neogastropoda; family Muricidae; genus Rapana; species Rapana venosa. Next base: position 4,994,591 of record CM054141.1, read on the forward strand.
AGAAAAAAAGAAAGAGAAACCGTAAGGGAAGGGTATATCCTGTTAAACCCAACAAAAAAGTTGTACAAATCTAACGTTCAAAACACAAAACAAACAAACAAAAAACCACAACATAACCGTTATTAAGCTGAGAGAGAAAAAAAAAGGGGGGGGGGGGGGGGGGAAATACCAAACAAAAAGACGAGCCAAACCACACAAAAAAATTGTCGACTTAAAAAGACAACAAAAAGCTTGACAGAACTGAGGTTAAAATACACAAAAAGCGACAAAACAAACAAACAAACAAACAGAAAACAAGTTCACGAACCGTAAGCTCAGAGATAAAAGGGAGAAAGACAAACAAAGAGGTGCAGTAACAAAAAGGTATATCGAATTAAACCAACGCCAAAAAGCTTTAAAAAACTAACGCTAAAAAACACTAAAAACTGACAAAACAAAACAACAACAAAACCTTTCATGAATAAGTAGCTCAGGAGAAAAAAAGGAGGAAAAAGGTGAAAAAGACGGGCCAAACAATAAAAGGTTTTCCGAGTTTAAAAACAAAACAAAACAACCAAACAAAAAGCTTGACAAAACTAAGGTGACAAACAATAAAATGACAAAACAAGCAAAACTGATAATGAATAGTAAGCTCAGACAACAAAAATGGAGAACAGACCAAAAAGACTAGCCAAACCCAAAAGGTTTGTCAAGTTAAAAAACAAACAAACAAACAAAATATTGGAGAAAAAAAAAACCCACCTAAGGCTAAAAACACTAAAATGACAAAACAAACAAACAACCGTTTCATGAATCGTAAGCTCAAACAAAAAAAGACGGAAAAATACCCTCTCCCCCCCCCCCCCCCCCCCCCCAAAAAAAAAAAGTCAGCAGTAACAAAAAGGTATATCGAGTTAAACCAACAACAACAGCAAAAAGCTTGAACATCTAACGCTAAAAACACTAAAAAATGACAAAACAAACAAACAAAGCAAAAACCCTCATGAATCGAAAACTCGGAGAGAAAAGACAGAAAAAAAATAGACAGCCATAACACAAAGGAATATCGAGTTCACACCCCCCTCCCCCTCCTTAAAAAACCAACAACCGACAAACCAATAAGAAAAAGCTTGAAAAATCTAACGTTTAAAGCACTAAAAACTGACAAAACAAACAAAACAAACACAAAAAGGTTCTGGAATCGAAGCTCAGAGAAATAAGGAAGAAAAGACAACAACAAAAAGAGGAGCGGTAACAAAAAGGTATATCGAGTTAAACACCACCACCCCTCCCCCCCCCCCCTAAAAGCGTGAAAAATCTACCGTTAAAAACACTAAAACTGACAAAAATAAATAAACAAACAGAAAAAACCGCTCTTGAACCGTAAGCTCACAAAAAGGGAGAAAAGACCAAAAAAGACGAGTCAAACCAAAAAGGTTTTTACAGAGTTTTAAAAAAAAATCAAAACAAAAAGCTTGAAAAAAGACTCAGGTTAAAAACACACAAAAAGTGACAAAACAAACAAACAGAAAACCGTTCATGAATTGTAAGCAAAAAAGGAGGCAAAAAGACAAAACACTCAGACGAGCGGTAACAAAAAGGTATCTCGAGTTACCCCCCCCCCCCCCCTAAAAAAACCCAACTTTAAAAATCTAACATTAAAAACACTGAAAAACTGACAAAACAAACAGGAAAAACGGGCATGAATAGCAAGCTTGAGGGAAAAAAGGAGGAAAAAGACCCCCCCCAAAAAAAAAAAAAAAAATTAGACAGCTGTTAAAAAAAGGGTATATCGAGTTAAACCAAAAACAAAAAGCTTGAAAAAGCTAACGTTGAACACACACACACACACACACACAAACACACACACACACACACACACACACACACACACACACAACAACAACAACAACAACAACTAACAAAACCAACAAACACATGAACAAAAAATCCTCCCCGATTCCTAAGATCAGAAAAAAGAAGGGGGGGTGGAGGGGGAGAGAAAAAAGATGAAACAGACGAGCCACACCAACAGATTTTTCGAGAGGTTAAAAAAACAACCCAAACAAACAAAAATCTGTAAGAAAAAAAACTAAGGTTAAAAAACACTAAATACTGACAAAAATAAACAAACAAACACACACAAAAAAGTTCACGACTCCTAAGGTCAGAGAAAAAAGAGAATATACAGAAAAAACGAGCCAAAAACAAAGAACAGGTTTGTCCAATTATTTTATTTATTTATTTATTTATACCACTTTAAGTCACGCAGATTTCTCAGCGTGAAATTCGGGCTGCTCTCCCCCGGGGAGAGCACGTCGCCACAAGAGCAGCGCCACCCATTTTTTTTCTTTCTGTCTGCAACAGCATTTGTTTCCCTATCAGAGTGGCTTTTTTTCTACATAATTTTGCCAGCGACAACTCTCTTGTTGCCGTGGGTTCTTTTACGTGCGCTAAATAATTATGTGCAACACACGGGACCTCGGTTTATCGTCTCATCCGAAAGACTAGCGCCCAGACCACCACTCATGATCTAAGGGGGATGGGGAAAAAGTTTCGGGTCCAAACGGGATACGAACCACCGCACACTTCCGACCCGGACTTTTCGCTTTCTAGACAGGCGCGTTACCTCTAGACCACCGATCCAAAGAATCCAAGGTGAAAAACACCACACTAAAAAACTCCTAACAAAACAAACACACACATGAACACAGAAAAAAGCGTCCACGAATCGTAAGCTCACAACACAAGGAGGAAAGGATTTAAAAGAAAGACGAGGGAAACCAAAAAGGTTTTGCGAGATAAAAAAAACAACCAAAACAAACAAAAAGCTTGAAAACCTTAACGCTAAAACACTATAAAATAAATGACAAACAAACAAACAAAATCCGTTCGGGAATTGTAAGAATAAGAGAAAAAAGTGGGGGGTGGGGGGTGATAAGACAACAACACAAAAGACGGGTCCAAACGGAAAGGAATGTCGAGTAAAAAAGAAACACTTCTAAAATTCTAAGGATAAAACTTAACAGAAACTGACAAAAACAAACAACCAAACAACCTTTTAGGAATCGTAAGCTCAGACCCCCCCTCCCCAAAAAAAACAAATAGGGGGTGGGGGGGGGGGGGGGGGGAGGAGACAGACACAAAAAGAGGGTAAGAGAACCAGATCACATACACACACACACGCGCGCGCGCGAGCACACACACACACACACACACACACACACACACACACACACACAAAGCT
>CM054141.1:5000316-5020316 GCA_028751875.1 Rapana venosa
ACATTCAACCACAGGGTCCCCAAAGCTAGAATCAACATGAGGAGAGTGTCATGCACCTCCCTTTCATTCATCAGACTGACAGCAGACGAGATGGCGGTGCAAATCCAAGCAAAGGATGGGAAGACGAGCTGAGGCGAGGACAGAAATTGAACAAGGTGAATGGCTCGACACGTCTAGCTGTAATTGTATAAATCCCTCCCGATGTCCTAAAGTACAGCTGTGAAAATAGGGAAAGTAAATATGCAACACATGCACCCCCCACTACATCAATAAAGAATGTCCTTTTTTCCCCACCAAATGCATTTTTAAAAAAAGAATGCTGAGAAAAAAATCTTAAGACGTCACTACACTCTAAACAGTATTTACTTTCCATATGTGGTAACTGGTATGGAAGGGGAAAATCATAGCCAGCCAGCAGACCATCAGGGCCATTGTTCATAACTGGGTCACAGCTCATAACTACGTTACTGTAGACTTCAGACATGTCTCACTTCAAAATGTCTTCACGAGTTTAAAACCTCCAAAACATACTAACCATCGATATCACGTCTGGAAATGAATTCTAACAGTTCTAAAGGTTTGCCATGCGCCAATGTCCTCACACACACACAAAATCCGAAGAAGCTTTAGTTTGAAAAAATTGTTGCAGTTAAACCACTCAGCCTAGCTTTTTCACACAACATTCAAAATGGCGTCCAAGGACTTCCTTTCCGGAAGATTCTCGTGTTGTAATGGCATTCTGGGATATGTCATAGTGGCAGTGAAAGTTGTTGACCTACTACCGGTGGGTGATCTTGGTCAGATCAGCAGGTCACGGTCGATTGGGGCGGCGAGAGTGGTTATGTTTACTGTTTTGGGATAAATGGGGAAATGGGGGGGGGGGGGGGGGGGGGGGAGGGAAATACATGAAATACCGTAACGTTGCTGTCATATTGTTGTTGGATGTTCCTCAGATCAAATCCCCTGGGTACAAAAAGAAGGTATACTCTGTCTCACTTATACCAAAGAATCAATGTAATACCATGCGAGCACTCTGGTTTGCTGGCATACCTGATTTCAAATATCTTTTGCTTCGATTTTCCTTTTTTTTTAACTTCAGAGAATGTTTTTCCTTTGCTTGTGGAAAGTGTACTTTCTTACGCACAGGTTGCATACCAGTATTATTTGTTGGCACTTTTCCGTCTGTTTTCATATAGTACTCTTGCATTCATACTGCACGTACTAAGGTATATTCAAACATTAAACCAAAACTCTTTCTGTTGTGAAAGACTAGCCTCTGGCTCAAAACTCGTGTGATTTTGCACAAATCTGGTAGGTTTTAATTTTTTGTATATATTTTGAAGCAAACACTGTACCCCCTTCCCTCCCTTTCAGCCCTTTGTCATTTGCTAGCTTTGTAAGCAGGATATGCACGTGCGGAGTCAACACTGTAGCAATGCAAGTAATCCTCATCTGATGATCATTTCCAACTTTCTCATCACTGCCTGGTATTGCTCTATGTTTTCACTCCCCAAAACAAGTTTACAGTGCATTGTTCATACTTTAAACAAATCTGTGAAAATCAGCAGAATCTTTCTTGGCTAAAATTGTATAAACGATACTACATAAACCAGAAGCTAAAGGTGGAGCGTAGCCTAAGAGCTTTCCATGGATGAGGGCAATCACATCTTCACGTTATTTATTTATTTATTCATTTATTTATTCTTTTATTTCGAGGATAATGGAATTTGAATAAGCACTCATGTGCTTTTTTAAGTCATTCTCCGTGTGTTTGCAGTTTTGTAAATTTTGTCATCCACTCCCACCAGCACACAATGACCTACTCTTCCGAAAAGTGGAACGGCTTTTAACGTGGGCGCAAGATGTTCTGCGTGCGTTTGCACACGGGACCTCGGTTTATAGTCTCATCCGAAAGACTTTCGGGGAGAGTGGAGTCGGCACTGACATTATCTTCAGAGGGAAAATCCTCTTGAATGAGATTTGAGCACGGGTCAGCAGATCACAAATGCATCACTCTAACCACCAGGCTACCCATCCCCATCCTCCCTTGTTATTAACTCAAAGCAGAGCAACATTGCGTGAGTAGCTTTGGGCGGTTTGCTTATACCAATAACCGTTAAAGTTTGTTGATATGGGTGGGTCCAACATGTCTATCATCAACATGAATATTCTATTGATTTGAAAACTAACACCTCATCCATATCCATTTCAATGGCTTCATTTTCAAGAGAGAAAAAACCTCACTCATTTCCACTGGATCGGTGGTCGGTGGTCGAGAGGTAACGCGCCTGTCTGGAAAGCGAAAAGTTCGGGTCGGAAATGTGCGGTGGTTCGAATCCCGTTTGGACCCGAAGCTTTTCCTCCATCCATTAGACCATGAGTGGTGGTATGGATGCTAGTCTTTCGGATGAGACGATAAACTGAGGTCCCGTAAGTTATTTAGCGCACCTAAAAAAAAACCTACGCAACAAGAGAGTTGTCCCTGGCAAAATTTTGTAGGAAAAAAGCCACTCTGATAGGGAAACAAATACAGTTGCAGACAGGAAAAAAGAAGAAAAAAAGGTAGCCCTGCGCTCTCCTCAGGGAGAGCAGCCCGAATTTCACGCAGAGAAATCTGCCGTGAATTACAGTGGTATAAAAAAACACACCTTTTTTCCCTCTTAACTTTCTTCTATTTTCTTACCGTCACACATTTAGACCTCTTAATGTAGTTGGGTTTGGAGTTGTTTTTCTTTTTTTCGTTCCTTGGCAAAAGCCCCGAGAACAAAAGCAGAATAACGGAACAAGAAGGCAGAAAACATACAAGAAGGAGGCGACAGGAAGACTGAAGGAGGAAGAAAAAGAAGGCGACAGAAACAAAGAAAGAGATAGAAAAGGGGAAATGCCAGCACAGAATTTCCAGAAAGTAGGGAGGCAATTTATACTGACAGGCACGCAGTATCCCCACGGGGGACGGGAAGGGAATCAAGGCTCTGGCAAGGTCTGCGCTAGAAGGTGCCCTGGGAGGCTGTAAAAATTCCCACCCTTTAAATCACCAGACGCCGCCGCCAAGATTCGAACCTACACCTCATAGACCCACAGGATTGAAGCCGAACGGTACTTCCCACTCAGCTATAGAATCGTCAGGACAAAAATAATGTTTGTTCGAACAGCAACGACAATTCTTAAGTAGCAAAATCATATACTAGTCTTGCTGACAAGATGGTAAAGGTAAAGGTGTTCCTATAACCTATGTGGTAGGGTAGCAAGGTGTCAGAAACCTCATCTTCTCTAGGGGCCAGCATATTGAGGGCGGCGCCCTTCTCCTCTCCCTCGCTGCTTTACCTTCCCTAACCCTAAAGAGAGCAGCTACCCATTTACAGCTGGGTGAACTGGGGGACTGTACTGAAGCCAAGGCGCTCAAACGGTCACCCGTCCAAGTGGTGACCACGCTCGATGCTGCTTAACCTTAGCTGGAGGGAAAGCGAGTGCTCCGACCACTGAGCTATCCCGTCCCTGACAAAGGTAAAGGTGTCCCATAACCTCTGTAGTCGATAGGAAGCAAGGTGTCAGAGACTTCAGCTTCTCTAGGGGGCCAGCATACTGAGGACGGCGCCCATGTCCTCTCCCTCGCTGACAAGATGACTTTACCACACACACACACACACACGCACGCACACACGCACACACACAATCTTACAATTCAATCGATGAGCACGAGGAAAGGAAACGCCAGCAGCATTGATTTTGGTTTCATGTCACATGATGGGACCGTTCTTTTCAGGATCATGTGTTTACTCTGTGTTCAGCCAGCCTTGGACTCAAAAAGCGAAGGATTATGTCAGCTACAAAAGCCTGACCCCAAAAAAACCAAAGCCAGCAATGAAATATGAAGACATGATTGTGACATTTCGTTTCGTTAACGAGAATGTCAAAGGAAGAAACGGTCTATGTGCATTACTTGCATTGTTCTCTTTGTTTCCCTGCAGCGGGGAAGGTTCTGCGGTGTACTCAGGCAACCGCACCTGTTTCTTCATTATGTGACATGACCTGACCTCAGTGTTACAGCGATGTTCTCCTGGAGGTTTTTTGTTGTTGATTGCAGCAACAGATGGAGAAAAAACCCCAGAAGAGTTGGGTTTAGTTTCTTGTGTTTTTCCACTTTTGTCTGAACATGATACTTTTATAGATCAGCTTGTGCATCTTGGTTACGTTTTTATTCTCTCTCTCTCTCTCTCTCCCTCTCGCTCTCGCTGTCTGTGTCTGTCTGTCTATCTGTCAGTCTGTCTGTCTGTCTCTCTCGCTGCTAGAAGCTCACTTTGCCACGTAGCAAATCAAGGTAATCGCTAAAAGCTTGTATCACAAACTAACAAAAAAAAGAGTTTATGGTTATTTTTGCTTTGTTTTTTTGCTGCCTCATATTCTGTGACATTTCTGTCCTGATGTTCTCACGATGCCGCTATTTCAATCTCTCCGCCCCAGATTCATCATATTATGACGCACCTTCAGGGTTACAAGTCCACAGGGAGCCTATCACTGTCAGGCCGCCTTGAGGCCATCAGCCAGAGGAGGCCCTGCACTGCTGCTGCGTCACTTTGGTGGTGTTCACAGGTGCCTATTCTGAGCTAACCTACGCAGGATACCACCTACTAAGCCCCCTACTAACGACAATATTAGCTCAGTCTCAGAGCCAGATTGAATGAGATGCCCACCCAGGGGTAGCGACCAACTAAAATTAATGTCCCTCCACCAGCATTCTCTTGAAAACCTCCAACCCCGAAGTCTTGAACACAAACTCACCGCAGGCACAGAAGTGTATGGAGAAACCGAATCGGAGGTCACCATGAGACCAGAGCAACTGGGACCACCGAATCAGAGGCAATTTTTTAATTGCATGATGATCAATGACAATGAGGATGACTAATTATGCTGCTGTGGAAGTGCATATGCTTTGAGACTACTTGACAGGGCTGTACTCTACGCTTACTATCATAATATATCCCGGCGTCAACCAGGCCCGAGAGATACCAACACCTGCAGTGTTGGTCAGGTAATTTGAGCAACACTCTCAAATTCGCATCCGTTAAGTGGATGAAGCTCGACTGTGTGGTCCCAGTCTTCCCACTGAGCCCACAGCACACTCACTCTGGGTAGGAGCCGGCCGGGGTCCGAAAAATCCCTATGACTCTTATGGGAATCGAACCCGCGACCTTCCAGTCCGTAACCCAAGGTGCTAACCACTGCGCCATGGCGGCTGGTCCACACCAGCATTATTTGTTGGCGCTTTTCCGTCTGTTTTCGTATAGTACTCTTGCATTCATACTGCACGTACTAAGGTATATACAAACATTAAACCAAAACTCTTTCTTTTGTGAAAGACTAGCCTCTGGCTCAAAACTCGTAGGATTTTGCACAAATCTGGTAGGTTTTAAATTTTTTTTATATTTTGAAGCAAACACTGTACCCCCTTCCCTCCCTTTCAGCCCTTTGTAATTTGCTAGCTTTCTAAGCAGGATATGCACGTGCGGAGTCAACACTGCAATACAAGTAGTCCTCATTTGATGATCATTTTCAACTTTCTCATCACTACCTGGTACTGCTCTGTCCTCACTACGCAAAGCACATATATACAGTGCGTTTGTTCATACTTTAAACAAATCTGAGAAAATCAGCAGAACTATTTTGGCTAACACTGTATAGATACTACATGACCCGAAGATAAAGGTGAAGTGTAGCCTAAGAGCTTTCCATGAATGAGGGCAATCACGACTTCACGTTCTTTATTTATTTACTTATCTATTTATTATTTAATTTCGAGGATAATGGAATTCAAATAAGCCCTCGGGTGCTTTTTTAAGCCAGTCACCGTGTGTATGCGATTTTGTAAATGTTGTCATCCACTCCCACCGGCACACAATGGCCTACTCTTCCGAAAAGCGGAACGGGTTTTAACGTGTGCGCAAGATGTTCTGCGTGCGTTCGCACACGGGACCTCGGTTTATAGTCTCATCCGAAGGACTTTCGGGAAGAGTGGAGTCGGCACTGACATTATCTTCAGAGGGAAAATCCTCTTGAATGAGATTCGAGCCCTATCAGCAGATCACGAGCGCAATGCATATCACTCTCACCACCAGGCTACACCCACCCACCACCATCCTCCCTTGTTATTAACTCAAAGCAGAGCAACATTGCTTGAGTAGCTTTGGGCGGTTTGCTCATACCAACAACCGTTAAGTTTGTTGATATGGGTCCAACATATCTATCATCAGCATGAATATTCTATTGATGTGAAAAGTAACACGTCATCCATATCCATTTCAATGGCTTCATTTTCAAGGGAAAATCAACAACACTCATTTCAGCTGGATCGGTAGTCGATGGTCTAGAAGTAACGCGCCTGTCTAGAAAGCGAAAAGCCCGGGTCAGAAGTGTGCCGTGGTTCGAATTCCGTTTGCACCCGAAACTTTTTCCCCATCCATTAGACCATGAGTGGTGGTCTGGATGCTAGTCTTTCGGATGAGACGATAAACCGAGGTTCCGTAAGTTACACATAATTATTTAGCGCACGTAAAAAACCTACGGCAACAAGAGAGTTGTCCCTGGCAAAATTATGTAGGAAAAAAGCCACTCTGATAGGGAAACAAATACAGTTGCAGACAGGAAAAAAGAAAAAAAAAGGTAGCGCTGCGCTTCCCCAAGGAGACCAGCCCGAATTTCACGCAAATAAATCTGCCGTGAATTACAGTGGTATAAAAAAAAATTTCCCTCTTAACTATCTTCTATTTTCCTACCATCACACATTTAGAGCTCTTAATCTAGTTGGGTTTGGAGTTGTTTTTCTTTTTTTCGTTCCTTGGCAAAAGCCCCGAGAACAAAAGCAGAATAACGGAACAAGAAGACAGAAAACAGACAAGAAGCAGGTGACAGGAAGACTGAAGGAGGAAGAAAAAGAAGGCGGCAGGGAATTTCCAGCACAGAATTTCCAGAAAGTAGTGATGCTATATATACTGACAGGTCCCCGGCATCACTACGGGGGACACAAAAGGTATTTAGGCACTGGCAAGGTCTGCGCTAGAAGGTGCCCTTGGAGGCTGTAAAAATTCCATCCCTTTAAATCTCCAGACGACGCCGCCAAGATTCGAACGTAGACCTCATAGACCCACAGGATTGAAGCCGAACGGTACTTCCCACTCAGCTATAGTATCCGTTGGGACAAAAATAATACTTGTTCGAACAGCAACGACAATTCTTAAGTAGCATATTCATATACTAGTCATGCTGACAAGATGGTAAAGGTAAAGGTGTTCCCATAACCTATGCGGTCTTAGGGGAGCAAGGCATCAGAGATCTCACTTCTCCAGAGGCCAGCATATTGAGGGCAGCGCCCTTCTCCTCTCCCTCACTGCTTTACCTTCCCTCACCCTAAAGAGAGCAGCTACCCATTTACAGCTGGGTGAACTGGGGGACTGTACTGAAGCCAAGGCGCTCAAACGGTCACCCGTCCAAGTGGTGACCACGCTCGATGCTGCTTAACCTTAGCTGGGAGAAAAGCGAGTGTTCTGACCACTGAGCTACCCCGTCCCTGACAAAGGTAAAGGTGTCCCATAACCTCTGTAGTCGATAGGAAGCAAGGTGTCAGAGACTTCAGCTTCTCTAGGGGGCCAGCATAATGAGGACGGCGCCCAACACACACACACGCACACACACACACACACACACAAAATCTTACAATACAGGGTGTTTTGTTTTTTTTATCTGTTTTGTCTTCTTTGTTTGTTTGGTTTTTTTTTTTATTGTTGCTTGTTTATGTTATGACGGATATTTTCTTCAAGATTTTGAATTATTTGAATTGTAAGGTTTATATTTTTCTGGGTTTTTTGTTTTATTTTAATCCCATATGCAATGTATTGTTTCTTCTTGTTGATGGTATAGTTTCATGATTAGGGTTTTTTTTTTATTCTATGTCTGCATATACATTATCTTTTTTTTCTCGCTTTTTTTTCTTTCTTTAGATAGATGGCTTGATGAAAAAAAAGCAAATGCACTGCTTATTCAATGTACCATCTGAAAATAAAAGTTTGACTTTGACTTTGACTTTGACAATTCAATCGATGAGCACGAGGAAAGGAAACGCCAGCAGCATTGATTTTGGTCTCATGTCACATGATGGGACTGTTCTTTTCAGGATCATATGTTTACTCTGGGTTCAGCCAGCCTTGGACTCAAAAAGCGAAGGATTATGTCAGCTACAAAAGCCTGACCAAAAAAAAACCCCAAAGCCAGCAATGAAATATGAAGACATGATCGTGACATTTCGTTTCGTTAACGAGAATGTCAAAGGAAGAAACGGTCTAGTGTGCATTACTTGCATTGTTCTCTTTGTTTGCCTGCAGCGGGGAAGGTTCTGCGGTGTACTCTGGCAACCCCACCTGTTTCTTCATTATGTGACATGACCTGACCTCAGTGTTACAGCGATGTTCTCCTGGAGGTTTTTTGTTGTTGGTTGCAGCAACAGATGGAGAAAAACTCCAGAAGAGTTGGGTTTGGTTTCTTGTTTTTCCACTTTTGTCTGAACATGATACTTTTATAGATCAGCTTGCGCATCTTGGTTACTTTTTTATTCTCTCTCTCTCTCTCTCTCTCTCTCTCTCCTCTCTCTCTCTCTCTCTCTCTCTCTCTCTCTCTCTCTCTCTCTCGCTGTCTGTGCCTGTCTGTCTGTCAGTCTGTCTCTCTCTCTCTCTCGCTGCAAGAAGCTCACTTTGCCACGTAGCAAATCAAGGTAATCGCTAAAAGATTTTATCACAAACGAACAAAAAAATGGATGATTATTTTTGCTTTGTTTTTTTGCTGCCTCGTATTCTGTGACATTTCTGTCCTGATGTTCTCACGATGCCGCTATTTCAATCTCTCCGCCCCAGATTCATCATATTATGACGCACCTTCAGGGTTACAAGTCCACAGGGAGCCTATCAATGTCAGGCCGCCTTGAGGCCATCAGCCAGAGGAGGCCCTGCACTGCTGCTGCGTCACTTTGGTGGTGCTCACAGGTGCCTCTTCGGAGCTAACATGCACAGGACACCACCTATTACGCCTCCTACTGACGACAGTATAAGCTCAATCTCAGAGCCAGATTGAGTGAGACGCACGCCCGGGGTGGCGACTAACAAATATGTCCCTCCACCAGCACTCTCTTGAAAACCTCTAACCCCGAAGGCTTGGACACAAACTCACCGCAGGCACAGAAGTGTAAGGAGAAACTGAATCTGAGGTCAGCATGAGACCAGAGCAACTGGGACCAGCAAATCAGAGACGATTTTCATTTAGGATGATGTTATGATGCAGCCATGCAAGTGCATGTTTTTTTAAAGACCACTTGACAGGTCTGTACTCCGAGTTTCCTCACTCACTCACTCACTCAGTCCCATGTCTCAAAGGACGTAGGGGGGACATAAGAGAAGACGCGACAGAGATCTTTTTCCATGCTTCACGATCCTGTGTGGCTAGTAGAAGGTGTTGCAGGGGGTGGGCGGTCCATTCTTTGATGTTGTCAACCCTAGGTTTCCTACCATAACATAATTATCCCGGCGTCAGCAGGGCCCGAGAGATACAGACACCTGCAGTGTTGGCCAGGGAAGCTGAGCAACACTCTCCAAATCGCTTCCATACAATAGATGAAGCTACTCTACGGTTCCTGTCTTCCCAATGAGCGCATGATAAATTCGCTCTGATTCGGAGTCCGAGACATCCGTAGAACTCTTATAATGGGGTTCGAACTCGCAACCTTCCAGCCCGTAACCCAAGGTGCTAACCACTGCGCCATGGCGGTTGGTCCACAAGATATAATATATATTGTTCTGGTTCATCATACTTTAGTTGAATACATGATTTCTCTCTCGATCTGTGTGTATATACTGTTTGTGTTGTGTGTGTGTGTGTGTGTGTGTGTGTGTGTGTGTGTGTGTGTGTGTGTGTGTGTGTGTGTGTGTGTGGTGGTGTGGTGTGTCTCTGGGAGTGCGAGCGTGCGTGCGCGTGTTGTGTGTGTGTTGTGTGTATGTGTGTGAGTGATGCGTGCGTGGTGTGTGTATGGTGTGTGTGTGTTCGTTCGCAAGGCACGCACGCAAGCAAGCACGCACGTACGTGTGCAAATCAGAGTTGTTAAGAAATAACCCAAACGCGTGAAAGCAGAGGGAGGGAATCGCAATAAAGGATTGAATGCATGGTACACATGTACCACCTTCACAAACGGTTTTTGTTATTGAAGGCGTCAGCTGTTACAATGTTTCACCTGCATGCATTTACAAGAGAGAGAGAGAGAGAGAGAGAGAGGAGAGATGGAGAGAGAGAGAGAGAGAGAGAGAGAGAGAGAGAGAGAGAGAGAGAGAGACAGACAGACAGAACAGACAGACAGACAGAGAGACAGGAAGGCAGACAGAAAGAGAGATAGAGAGGGTGGGGGACAGAACAGACAGAGAGAGAGACAGAGAAAGAGAGAGACAGACAGACAGGAAGGCAGACACAGAGAGAGGGGGGGAGGGGACAGACAGACAGAGAGAGAGAGAGACAGACAGACAGACAGACAGGAAGGCAGACAGACACAGAGAGGGGGGGGGTGGGGACAGACACACACACACAGATGGCCACATCTTTGCACAAATAAAGCATCATCTTCTCAGCCCAACAGCTGCTCAACAGAAAAGCAAAGACAGCGCATGCACCTGACACTTTCATGGTCTTAGACATTGATCACAATGTCCACATCGACCAAGCAGTGAAACACACACACACACACACACACATACACCCGCACGCGCATGGAGACTCGATGAAAAAAAAAGCACACGAGTGCTTATTCCATTATCCTCGAAATAAAAGAGTAAAAATAATAAATAATAAATAAACGCCACACATACACACCTACATCGAACAAGTAGTGAAATACGACACACACACCACACACAGAGTCACGTCACGCACACATGTGCGCGTACCTACGCATACACACGCACAGATACTCCTGAAAACACACACACGCACGCACACACATACACACACACACACAAGCAGACCTTTATTAGCTAGTAGACTTGCTTGCCATAGGGATTGTGTTTCTTTCACACACACACACACACCCAAAAGAAATGTATAGCTGGACCCCATTATTATAGTATAATCACGCTAGTTCAGCGACCAAGAGTGTAGACACAGCAGAGGCGAGCTGTACAGTCGGACCCTGTGGAGTGTTGTACTATCAAACACAGTCCAAGTCAAACTTATATTTTCAGATGGTACATCGAATAAGCAGTGCATTTGCTTTTTGTCATCAAGCCATCTATCTAAAGAAAAATAAGAAAGAAAAAAAGAGAGAGAGAAAAACAGATAATATATATGCAGACATAGAATTTTTAAAAAACCCTAATCAATGATAAAGCATACAAATCAAACAAGAAAAGACAATAAACATATGCACAAACGGCGTGTTAGCAAGTCAGGGAAGAATCACATGCTTCTTCACTTTCGTCCATCGCTCAGACGGCAAGCATTGTTGTCTACCCATTATTACGAGCAGAAATTCGTTGAGCTTGCATGCCGTTAAGCACCTGACAAGTCAGGCCCAGCGCAACTGCTGCAGTGTATCCAACTTCGGCGTGGGAGAGAATTGCTATCTTTGCAATCTTTCTGGGATAAAAAACAAACAAAATGGCAGGAGATTGGACCAAGAAAGGCAGAAATTAGACAAGAAGGAAGTGACAGGAAAGAGAAAGGAACAAGGCATGCAACAAGTCAAGTCAAGTCAGGTCAAGCTTTTAATTCCAGACAATACATTGAATAAGTATCCACTGTCCACTGTTGGTCGTCGCTCTTTCTCTGTTTCTGGTCCATCCATCTGGAACGACCTTCCGCTCTCTCTTCAACAGAGGCCTACATATGACACATTTAAATCCAGCCTCAAGACATATTTATTTCAAACCTAACTTTTTCCCTCTTTCATCTCAAAACTGCCCCTGTCTTCAACAGCCCAAATCCCATTACCCTGCCAAAGCCTACAACCTGTGTGTGTGTGTGTGTGTGTGTGCGCGCACGCGTACATTTGAATTTTGTTTAAGCTCTTGATAGTTATTGGCTGCATGATTCTGTAAGAATATGTTGAATGCAAGCGCTCTGATTTGTCTTTGCAAGATAAAGCGCTATACAAATTCCATTTATTATTATTATTAAGTAGTGCAATTGATCTCTTTTGTTCTAACTTGCTTGTTCCAACAAGGAGCAAGAGTGGGATAGAAAAGAGGCAAAGCCTTAGCACAGAATTTCTAGTAAGGGGGGGGGGGGGGAGGGGGCGCGGGGAGGGGGGGGGGCATACTGTTTATAACTGACAGGCCCCCTATAATCCCCACAGGGGGGAAACCTTTGATGTTGGTCATTTAGTGGGGAAAAAAGGAAACTGCTTCGAATGAAGCAGCAGTAGAATGTGACAGGCTCAAAGACATACTGGACACAATACGATTATAACAAAGAACCGCCCTCAGGAGGTAAGCTGTGTTCTAACACTTCACACGCTTCTGTCCAAATTGGCCGCTTACCTCACACTCACTCTCTGCACCCCAACCCTTCCCCCCCCCCCCCCCAACACACACACACACACACACACACACAACACACACACACACACACACACATACACACACAGAAAGAGAGTTTGGTCGGGGCCAGACCTTGGCTTCCGACCGCCTTCTCTTAGAACAGCAACCACCAGTAGTATGTGTCCCCCCTACCTTGTATGCTTTAGTCACGCCTGTAGGGCATACAAAGACCCCGGCACATGAACACACTGACCATGAACGCATGCTGCAGGCATGTTTCGGTCACCATAAGCTACATACACATACGCATCACGCACGCCGCACCATCACGACACACACTACACACCACACACACACACACACGCACAACACACACACGCACACACACGCCAAAAGCATGTTCACCTTTGACTGACTTTGACTTCGATTTCACACACATAGCACACACACACACAAAAACCTGTTCACCAAAGCTTCAAGAAAAGACTTTCACACACACACACATTCACACACAATTTCATGCACACGCACACACTTTCATGCACACACACACTAACACACACACGCACACATACACATACACAACACACACACACTTACACACACATACACACAAACCAAAAACCTGTTCACCAAAGCTTCAAGAAAAGACTTTGACATTGACTTACACACACACACACACACACACACACACAGTACACTCACACCCAACACCACACACACACACGTACACCCACACCCACACCCAACCACACACTACACACACACTACACACACACACACACACACACACACACACACGTACACACATACACACGTACGCTCACCCCCCCCACCCCACACACACACACACACCCAACATCCCCCCCCCCACACACACACCTAACACACCCCCCCCCCCCCAACATACACACACCCAACACACACACACACACACACGTACACCCACCCACATCCACACCATCCACACACCAAAAACCTGTTCACCAAAGCTTCCAGAAAATCCTAGTCTGTTTGACTCACATCTTCCTAGCTAAGTAGTGCGATACAGGGTGGTGGTGACCTCACAAACTTCTGTTCATTTTGCTACAGGCTTACAATACTATACAATAGTTGACACTGTGTGCTCCTCACATAATCATGTTCACACTTTTTTTTTTCGGAGGGGATGGGAGGGGGGAGGGGGGCCAGGGAGGATAGGTTTTTCTAGTAAAAGCAAGAGGCGTGGGTGTATATTCGTTTTTCACACACACACATACACACACACATACACACACACACACACACACACAAACGCGCGCGTGCACACGTTAGTAATGTAAAGGTTGTCTTTTATCATTTCGCAGGTATTGATCCCCTGGAAATCTTTCTCCCATACATTATCATCTATATCTCCTCTCCTGGTACTCTGCTCTCTCTCTCTCTTTCACTCTCTCTCTCTCTCTCTCTCTCTCTCTCCTCTCTCTCTCCTCTCTTCTCTCTCTTCTATTTCACTCTGTCTGTCTGTCTGCCTGAAAGAAAGACTGCAGAAGCAGCCCTGTTAAATACTACAGTGTTGGTGTCTGGGTGGTCTAGAGGTAACGCACCTGCCTGCCCAGAAAGCCAACAGTCCGGGTTTGAAATGTGTGGTGGTTCGACTCCCGTTTGTGCCCGAAACTTTTCACCCCTTCGGATAAGTCTATAAACCGAGGCCCCGTGTTCGAACGCACGCAGAACATCTTGCGCACACGTTAAATCCTGTTCCGCTTTTCGGAAGAGTAGGACATTGTGTGCCGGTGGGAACAGATGACAAAATGTACAAAACCGCCTACACACGGGGATTGGATGTAAAAAAAAAAGCACATGAGTGCTTATTCCATTATCCTCGATATAAAAGAATAAATAAATAAATAAAATAAAAATAAATAACTAGATTGTGAGTTTTAAGTCTGGGGTGTATGCTAGTCTTTCGGAGACGCCGATAAACGGAGGTCCCGTGCGTAACACGCATTTGAGCTCACGTAAAAGAACCCACGGCAACAGAAGAGTTGTCCATGGGAAAATTCTGTAAGAGAAAAAAGCCAATCTGAAAGGGAAACAAATACACACACAAGCAGACAGGAAAAGTAAAGAATCGGTGGCGCTGCACTTGTGGCGACGCGCTCTTCACGGGGAGAGCAGGCGAAATTTCACGCACAAAAGAGTTGTCCATGATAAAATGTTGTAGAAAAAAAACAACACTCCGGTAGGGAAACAAATATACATGCAGACAAGAAAATGAAAAAAAAACCCAATCCAGAAAAAAACGGGTGACGCTGCTCTTGTGGCGACGCGCTCTCCACGGGGAGAGCTGGTGGAATTTCACGCAAAAGAAATCTGCTGTGAGTTAAAGTGGTGAACAAAACAAAAAATAAAATACTTGCGTCATCTCTGCTGTTCCTACCATATCATAGTGGATCGGTGGTCTAGAGGTTACACGCCTGTCTAGAAAGCGAAAAAGTCTGGGTGTGCGGTGGTTCGAATCCCATTTGGGCCCGAAACTTTCCCCCCATCCATTAGACCATGAGTGGTGGTCTGGGCGCTACTCTTTCGGATGAGGCGTTGAACCGAGGTCCCGTGTGTTGCACAAAATTATTCCGCGCACGTAAAAGAACCCACGGCAACAAGAGAGTTGTCCCTGGCAAAATTCTGAGAAAAAAAGCCATTCTGATAGGGATACAAATACAGTTACAGACAAAAAAAACAAAAAAAGGTGGCGCTGCTCTTGCGGCGACGTGCTCTCCCCAGGGAGAGCAGCCCGAATTTCACGAAGAGAAATCTCGTGACTTAAAGTGGTGTAAATGAAAAAAATGAAATCAGGGAAGATACTAAAGCATAATAATCGTGTGAACCTCCACCACATAATGAGTTGTCCTGCATCGGATGTCAATATTGAAATGTCTGCATGCTATTATTATACTCACTCACTCACTCCCATGTCTCAAAGGACGTAGGGGGGACATGAGAGAAAGACGCGACAGAGATCTTTTCCATGCTTCACGATCCTGTGTGGCTAGTAGAAGGTGTTGCAGGGGTTGGGCGGTCCATTTTTTGATGTTGTCAACCCATGATTTCTTTTGGCGGCCTCTTCTTCTCTTGCCTTCAACTGTTCCCTGCAGGATGGTTTTTGCTAACGTCTTGTGGTGTGACCAAACCACATCAGTTTTCTCCTCTTTATGGTGGAGAGCAGAGGTTCTTGGGGGCCCACACGCTTTTTGATTTCTTCTTTCACATAGTTGTTGGTCTTGTGTTCTTTGTATGATATGTTTAGGAGTCTTCTGTGGCACTTGTTCTGGAATGCTTGGATTCTCCTCTCTAGCTCTGCTGACAGGGTCCATGATTCACAGCCATATAGGAGGATAGATATCACGAGGGATTTGTTGAGATGGTATTTGGTGCAGAAGCTGATGTTGTTGCTTCTGATGATCCTGGCTAGAGCAGATGATGCTGTTGCAATTCGAGCTTTCACTTCATTGTTTGATGTGCCATCTTTTGTTAGGATGGAGCCTAAGTATTTGAATTGGCTCACCTCTTCCAGTATTTCTCCATTCATCTTTATTTCCGTGCTGTCATTACTTGCGCTGTTGACCATGATCTTTGATTTCTCTATACTGACCTCCATGCCGTATGCGCTCGCTCGATCTGATAGACTATCTGTGAGGTTTTGCAGTTCTTGTTTGCTGCCGCCCATGAGGTCAATGTCATCTGCAAATCTGAGGTTGCAAAGGGGTCTTCCACCAATGGAGATGGAAGTGTGGTGGTTTTGCAGTGTCTCTGTCATGATGGTTTCGAGGAAGAGGTTGAAAAGTACAGGTGAGAGAAGGCAGCCCTGACGGACCCCAACCGTGGTCTTGAAGAACTCGCCCATGTGATTGTTCATGAAAACTGCACTTCTTGCGTTCTCGTACAGTGCCTTGATGACTTCAATGAGGCAGTTGTCAATGTTGAAGTTCCTGAGTACTTGCCAGAGGCCGTCATGCCATACCCTGTCAAAGGCCTTTTTTGAAGTCTATGAAATTGTGATACAAGTCTTTTTGGTTTTGGAGATGTTTCTCTATCAGAATTCTCAGATTGAAAATTTGTTCCATTGTGCTGCGTTTTGGTCTAAAGCCGGCTTGTTCTTCTGCCAGGAGTTTTTCCGCTTGGTTTTTCAGTCTGTTGAGGAATACCCGCAGCATGATCTTGCTAGGATGGCTTATGAGACTGATGGTTCTGTAGTTCTGGCATTGCTTGAGGTTTCCTTTCTTTGGTAGGGGTATTACAAGAGACTGTGTCCATTCTTCTGGCCATTCTTTGGTGTCGTGAATCTTCTGACAAAGTTCTGTGAATCGCCTTGCTGTTTCATTCCCTCATTTTTTTATGAGTTCAGCTGGGATGTTATCGATTTCAGGGGACTTTCCCTTCTTCAATTGTTTAATAGCTGTATCTACTTCACACCTTAGTATTGGTGGGTCTTTATCTTGGTGTTCAGGGGGTTTGTCAGAAACTATGTTGGTATCTGGGCGTAGTGGGTAGTTATACAATCCCTCACAGTATTCCGTCCAGCGTTGGAGGATGGCATTGCTTTCCGTTAAAAGATTTCCTTCTTTGTCTTCAATAACAGAGGCTTTAGGCTGAGTGGTTTTAGTTAGTGATTTCAGAGTGTCGTAAGCTGTTTTGCTGTTTCCCTTGGCCATTCCAACTTCGATGCTGTGGCATTGTTCTTCTATCCACGCTTCTTTGGCTTCTCTCATCTTTTTCCTCACTTCTCTGTGGCTATTCCTGTATTTGTTGTTGGCTTCTTGACTTATGAACTATTATTATACGGTACATGGAAAAAAAAGCTACTCGGGGGAAAATACAGATTCAAAAAACGGAAAATTCTTTAAAAAGTTATATCAATTTTTTTTTTTTTTTAAGAGATAGAAAATCGGAACATTCTTTAAAGAATTATTTCAATTCAATGAAAACAAAGATTGAAAATCGAAACATTCTTCTTCTTCGTCTTCGTCGAACGCTCAGACAGCAACTACTGTTGTCTGTCACATGAGCGAAAATGCCTTGCGCTGCCGTTATGCACCTTACAAATCAGGCCCAGCGCATCCGACTTCGGCGTGGGAGAAAAAATGTTATTTCATACGTTTTTTCCTGGAAGGAAGGCAGGAGAATGGATCCAGAGAGCAGAAAATAGACAAGAAGGAGGTGCCAAGAAGAAAAGGAACAAAGCAGAAACAAAGAGAGGGATAGAAAAGAGGGAATTCGTAGCACAGAATTTCCAGAAGGTGGAGATGCATCCCTACGGGGGAGGTGAATTTCATGAAAAGTATGTTCAAACTGAAATGTTAGACACGAGAAAGTGACAAAATAAAAAATAAAACAACAATGCTGAATGTTGTTTCCTAAAACGTGTTTAGAATGGTGAGGTGTGTGGGTGTTTCTAAACGCACTTTTAAACAAACAAAAACACAACAACAACAACAACAACCAAAGCACCTTAAGTTTTCATTTTCTTAAAGAAAAACAACAACAAAATTATGTGTTGATGATCCAGTAAAACGAAGAAAGCTCTCTCTCTCTCTCTCTCTCTCTCTCTCTCTCTCTCCTCTCTCTCTCTCTCTCTCTCTCTCTCTCTCTCTCTCTCTCTCTTAGCCTGTGTGTGTGTCAGAGAGAGACAGAGAGACAGAGACACAGAGAGAGACAGGGAGAGGTAGACACACAGACAGACAGACAGAGACAGACAGACAGAGAGACAGATAGAGAGTGAGACAGAGACCGTGAGACAAAAGAAGGCAAGAGACGCTTTTTTTTCTTCTTGTCATCGCCCAACTAGGCCTACAGACAATGGAGGTAAAACAAATATCTTTCGTGAAACAGCTCAAACAGTTAAATAAACAAAAAGTGCAATCCGTGATCAGTACAAGTAAGTATAAGAGACAGAGAGACAGAGACAGATAGAGAGAGAGAGAGAGACAGACAGACAGAGACTAAGGCAGAAAGTGAGACAGAAACAGAAAGACATAGACTGCAAGAGATGGAGAAAGACAGACAGACAGACAGATACAGAGAGTGAGAGACATAGAGGGTCAGACATAGAGAGACAGAGATACAGACAGACAGAGAGAAAGACATAGAAAACAGACAGACAAATAGAGACTAAGACACAAAGTGAGACAGAAACAGAAAGACATAGACAGGATGAGACGGAGAAAGACAGACAGATACAGAGAGTGAGAGACATACAGAGACAGACATAGACAGACAGACAGACACAGAAAACAGAGGCAGACAGACAGACAGACAGACAGAGACTAAGACAGAAAGTGAGACAGAAACTGAAAGACATAGACAGCAAGAGACGGAGAAAGACAGACAGATACAGAGAGTGAGAGACATAGAGAGACAGACATAGACAGACAGACATAGAGACAGACAGACAGACATAGAAAACAGAGAGAGACAGAGAGACAGACAGACAGACAGAGACTAAGGCAGAAAGTGAGACAGAAACAGAAAGACATAGACAGCAAGAGACGGAGAAAGACATAGAGACAGACAGACAGATACAGAGAGTGAGAGACATAGAGAGACAGACATAGATAGACAGACAGACAGACAGACATAGAAAACAGAGACAGACAGAGAGACAGACAAAGAAAACAGAGACAGACAGACAGACAGAGACTACGACACAAAGTGAGACAGAAACAGAAAGACATACACAGCAAGAGACGGAGAAAGACAGACAGACAGACAGACAAATACAGAGAGTAATAAAGAGACAGACAGACATAGTAAACAAAAGACAGACAGACAGATACAGAGAGTGATATAGAGACAGACAAGACATTGTAAACAAGACACAGACAGACAGATACAGAGAGTGATATAGACAGACAGACATAGAAAACAAGAGACAGACAGACACAGACAGAGTGATATAGAGACAGGCATAGAAAACAAGAGACAGACAGACAGATACAAAGAGTGATATAGAGACAGACAGACATAGAAAACAAGAGACAGACAGACATACAGACAGTGATATAGAGACAGAGAGACATAGAAAACAAGAGACAGACAGACAGATACAGAGAGTGATATAGAGACAGACAGACATAGAAAACAAGAGACAGACAGACAGATACAGAGAGTGATATAGAGACAGACAGACATAGAAAACAAGAGACAGACAGACAGATACAGAGAGTGATATAGAGACAGACAGACATAGAAAACAAGAGACAGACAGACAGACCGACCGACTGACAGACCGACAGAGCCCCTTCCTACCCCCTCCCATGGATAGAGGGCAGGCAAGTTTCCAAACAGCCTGTACTCCTCCTATCCCCTCACCTATCAAGCGCTCATCTCTCAAGCACTTAGATGTTCGTTTTGGGGGGATGATTTCTGAAGTGTAGTAGCATCCTGTGGATACAGCCACTGATA
>CM054141.1:5040316-5050577 GCA_028751875.1 Rapana venosa
CAAAATCGATATCAACAAAATTAGATAGAAGTCGGTCAGTTTACCCGTTGATTAACCCACAAACATTGAAAGAAGTCGGTCAGTTTACCTATTGATTAACCCACAAACATTAAAAGAAGTCGGTCAGTTTACCTATTGGTTAACCCACAAACATTGACAGAAGTCGGTCAGTTTAGCAAAAGAGACATTGACAGACAGTCAAGGAGTTTGGGCCAAATACCAGCTTACCGCAGAGAGGGAAGAAAACAGCTCATTAGAATGAAATCACTCCCATCCACTCTTAGCAGTATTCGCTACCCTGACACCAAGAACGCTTGTTGTCGGTCATGATAATTATTATTATGAGCGTAAACGCGTTGCGATGCTGTTAAGCGCCTGACAAGTCTGGCCCAGCACATCCGACTTTGACATAGGAGAGAAGTGCTATCTTTTCAGTCTTTCTGTAAAAAACAACAACAAAACACACAGAAAAAAGAAAAGACAGGAGAATAGACCAAGAAAGCAGAAAATAGACAAGAAGAAGGTGACAAGGACAAAATGGAAAAAGGCAAAAACAAAGAGAGGGATAGAAAAGGAGTTCCTAGCACTGAATTTCCAGAAAGTGGGGATGGTATTTATTGTGACACACCCATAGTTTCCTGCCACAGGGAGAGAGGGGGGAGGGAGGGGGAGGATAATCGCAAAAACGGTAGTTAAACAAGTAGGTCTTTTCCACGTGGGTAAGGATCTACGGGAGAGGGAACGGCAGGTAAAATTTAATATTATTTAATCAGTTTTGGGCTTCAGTGTATTAACCCTCAAAGTATTTGACTAATATACTGCGAGCAGAACGTGACGTATGAAGAAGAAAAGACAATAGTGTGAAGAAAAAGCTTAAAAAGAAAAGACAACTGCAGCAGCACCTTAATTTCAACAGTAAGGATGACCACTACTTCTACCCTCTCCTGCCCAGAGAAGACCAAAATGACCATTCTGAGACTGAGGACTGGACACTGCAGACTCAGACATCTCACATTCACCAAGTTCCCCATTGGTGATTCTGAGGCGTGCCCCTGTAACACTTCTCCTATGACAGTGGAACACTCCCTCCTCCAGACCTGTCTGTCCAACACACCAAAACCTGAGGGCCAATATCAGCTCTGGCCTACTGACCTGCCGATGAAGGACAAGCTCTTCGGACCCCTGGAGGGCCTTCAGCGTACCACGGCGTTTGTCAAGGCCTCTGGAGTTGCTGTCTGAGCGTTCGACGAAGAAGAATACACTGTTTTCTTTTCTTTTCTTCTTTAGTTTATTTGTATGTATTCGTTTGTCGGGCAAAGATTTCGTATTAACCACACGGGAATTTATTAAGTTCTGTTTTAATGAATATTACCTTAGGACGGGATAGCTCAGTGGTCCGAGTACTCGCTTTCCCCCAGCCAAGTTAAGCAGCGTCGAGCGTGGTTACCAGTTGGATGGGTGACCGTTTGCGCGCCTTGGCTTCAGTACAGTTCCCCCTGTTCACCCAGCTGTAAAATGGGTACCTGCCCTCTTTAGGGTCAGGGAAGGTAAAGCAGCGAGGGAGAGGAGATGAGCGCCGCCCTCAATATGCTGGCCCTAGAGAAGTGAGGTCTCTGACGCCTCGCTCCCCTACGACCTTATAGATTATGGAACTCCTTTACCTGTACCTTTACCTTAGGAAGATTTATTCCGAGAAGACTAGATCATAAATAATGAAACAGAGATGAAAGAAAACGGTAAGAAGGAAAGAAGAGATGAGCACCGTCGTGTGTTATTATTTTATTTATTTATTTGTTTGTTTATTTATTTATTTATTCTTTTATCTCGAGGATAATAGAATAATCACTCGTGTGTCTTTTTACATCCAGTCCCGGTATGTGTGCAGCTTGCAATTTTGTCATCCGTTTCCACCGGCACACAATGACCTACTCTATCCGAGAGAGAGAGAGAGGAGAGGAGAGAAAGAGAGAAAAAGAGAGAGAGAGAGAGAGAGAGAGAGAGAGAGAGAGAGAGAGAGAGAGAGAGAGAGTGAGAGAGAGAGAGTGTGTGTGTGTGTTTATCATTTTTGTCACAAACACACATATAAACACACACACACACACACACACACACACACACATACATAGAGAAAGAAACAAAGAAAGAGAGAGAAAGAGAGAGAGTGTGTGTGTAATGTGTGTGTGTGTGTGCGTGTGTTTTATCACTTTGCCACAAACACACACATAAACACACACACAGAAAGAAAGAAAGAAAGAGAGGGGAGAGAGAAGAGAGAGAGAGAGAGAGAGAGAGAGAGAGAGAGAGAGAGAGACAGACAGACAGACAGACAGACAGACAGACAGACAGACAGACAGACAGACAGAGAAAGAGAGAGAGAGAGAGAGAGAGAGAGAGAGAGAGAGAGAGAGAGAGAGAGAGAGAGAGAGAGAGAGAGTCGCTGACCGACTTGTTCCAATAGTCTTTGGTGGCAGTGACCACAAACACGATCATTCATCTCTCTCTCTCTCTCACTCCCTCCCTCCCTCTCTCTCTCTCTCTCTCTCTCTCTCCTCTCTCTCTCTCTCTCTCTCTCTCTCTCTCTCTCTCTCTCTCCTCTCTCTCACTCTCTCTCTCCCCCTCCAACCCTCCTCCCCTCTCTCTCTCTCGTCATTGGTAACGATGGAATGATCATATTGAAACTAGTGATTGATAATTACAGAATTTATCTGCAGTTTATAAGGTTACATGACGTCAACCCTGATTTAAAGCTTGAAACAGACATGTATTTTAATTTATAATAATGGCTAAATTCAGATTGGGTATCTCAGATTATAAATATTCATAAACTTATATCCGGAATGCATAGTGAATATGGTACCATATGTTCTATACGTAATGAAGCAACAAAAGATGAAGGCCTACATTTTGTCTGAAGTTATCCTGCCTTTAATGACATTTAGGCGAAAATAATTAAATCCTAGCAATATAAACCTACCAGCCTAATGCATTCAGACTCTGTTTGCTTCTAACATGTAGTGATCCTAATATCATTAGAAATTTAGCTTTATATTGACACACAAAACGTTTAAAATAAGGGATAGTATGCTGTCGTAAGATGGTAAGACGTTTTTTTCCCCAGTGTGGATTAGTTTGGATGAATTTTGTTAGTCTCAGTTGTACTTCACTGTGTGTTCCTATCATTATTCCCACTATTGATCAGCAACCCCTTCATGGATAGGCCACCAGCCTTTTATAACTGAAGTCTTTCAGAGATCTCTCTCTCTCTCTCTCCTTTTCCTTTGTCTCTGTCAGTCTGACTGTATGTCTTTCTAGCTGTCTGTCTGTCTGTCTGTCTGTCTCATCTTTCTTTTCGGCATCACAAAAAACCACGCACACACACACACACAAAAGAGGGGGGGGGGAGACAAAGAGAAAAAAGAGAAAAAGAGAAGTAGAATGCAACATGTTTTTAGTGTACATCACTTTTAGCCAAAATAGATAATTATAATTGATTTTGTTGTGTCAAATAAGTCTACATGACTTAAATGGCAATAAAATATTCTGAATGTGAATCTGAATCTGAATCACACACGCGCACACACACACACACACACATACACACACAAACACACACAACCACACACAAACACGCACAGACAGACAGACACACACACACACACACACACACGAAACATCCGCCCTTCCCCTACACACCCACTCCGAGAGAGAGAGACAGACATACAGAGAGATAGAGACACAGAGAGAGATCAAAGAGAGAGAGAGAGAGAGAGAGAGAGAGAGAGAGAGAGAGAGAGAGAGAGAGAGAGAGAGAGAGAGAGAGAGAGAGAGAGAGAGAGAGAGCGGAGAGATACAGGGAGGAGTGAGAGAGAGAGAGAGAAAAGACAGAGAAGGAGAGACAGACAGAGACAGACACACAGACAGACAGACACACACAGTCACACAGATAGACAGACAGACAGACAGACAGACAGACAGATAGATAGATAGGGAGAAAGTATCAATAGACCCCTCAGCTGCCGAAGATCAGAAGGCATGAGGCAGGAACAGATCAATAGGAAGTCTACTGCGTGTCCGTTTGGCCCGCACTGCTTTGTCCAACACACACACACACACACACACACACACAACACACACACACGCACGCACGCACACACGCACGCGCGCACACAGGCACTCACACAAACACACAAACACACACACACTATCGCGAGCGCACAAACACACACCCACTTAGACACACACACACATTGGATACGCATGCAAGTAAGCACGCTCACATATACGCACGCGCGCGCACACACACACACACGCACGCACGCACTCACACATACACATTTGCTGATTCGGATGCTAACGTGCACGCGAGCCCGCTCGAAGGTAAGCGTGTTCGTGAGTTAGGAGATGTTCGACTGTTTGGGTTATCGAAGCATGCTGTTATCACCAAAGAGAAAGTAACTTAGAGCCACTTCTTCTTCTTGTTCTTCTTTTTGTTCTTGTTCTTGTTCTTGTTCTTCTTCTTGTTCTTCTTCTTCTTGTTCTTGTTCTTGTTGTTGTTGTTGTTCTTCTTCTTCTTCTTCTTCTTCTTTTGCTGCTGCTGCTGCTTCTTCTTCTTCTCTTCTTCTTCTTCTTCTTCTTCTTCTTCTTCTTCTTCTTCTTCTTCTTCTTCTTCTTCTTCTTCTTTCTTCTTCTTCTTTTGGGCAGAAGAGTAAAAGGTCCTTTATTGTGCCTCTTTCTTTACCATTAAAGATTCAATCAATCGATTTTCTTCTTCTTCTTCTTCTTTTTCTTCTTCTTCTTCTTCTTCTTCTTCTTCTTCTTCTTCTTCTTCTTCTTCTTCTTCTTCTTCTTCTTCTTCTTCTTCTCTTCTTCTTCTTCTTCTTCGCAATTCTTCTTCTTCGCAATTCCTCTTCTTCGCAACTCTTCTTCGTCTTCGCAATTCTTTCCAATTCTTCTTCGCAGTTCTTTCTTTTTCTTCGCAATCCTTCCCAATTCCTCTTCGCAATTCTTCATCTTCTTTTTCTTCGCAATTCTTCCAAATTCTTCTTCGCAAATCTTCATCTTCTCTTTCTTCGCAATTCTTCCCAATTCTTCTTCGCAAATCTTCCCAATTCTTCTCCGAAATGCTTCGCAATTATTTGCAATTCTTCTTCTTCTTCGTAATTCTGCTTCTTCTTCTTCTTCTTCTACGCAATTCTTCTTCGCAACTCTTCTTCTTCTTTGCAATTCTTCTTCTGATTCTTCTTGGCTTTCTTCTTTCGCAATTCTTCTTTTCCTTCTTCTTCTTCTTCTTCTCATTCCTCTTCTTCTTGCATTCTTCTATTCTCCTTCTTTGCAATTCTTCTTCTTCTTTGCAATTCTTCTTCTTCGCAATTCTTCGTCTTCTTCTTTGCAATTCTTCGCAGATCTTTGCAATTTTTCTTCGTTATTCTTTTTTCTTCTTCGCAATCTTCTTCTTGCAACTCCTCTTCTTCTATGCATTCTTCTTCTGATTCTTCTTCGCATTCTTCTTCGCAATTCTTCTTCGTAACTCTTTTTTCTTCTTTGCAATTCTTCTTCTTCTTGGCATTCTTCCTCTTCGCAATTTTCTGCTTCTTCTTCTTCTTCTTCTTCTTTTCTTCTTCTTCTTCTTCTTCTTCTTCTCTTCTTCTTCTTCTTCTTTCTTCTTCTTCTTCTTCTTCTTCTTCTTCTTCTTCTTCTTCTTTCTTTGCAATTCTTCTTCTTTGCAATTCTTCTTCTTCTTCTTTGCAATTCTTCTTCGCAATTTCTTCTTCTTTGCATTTCTTCTTCTTCTTCTTCTTTGCAATTCTTCTTTGCAATTCTTCTTTGCATTCTTCTTTGCAATCTCTTTCAATTCTTCTTCTTCTTCATTCTTCTTCGAACAATTTTCCTTCGCTATTTCTTCTTCGCATTCTTCTTTTCTCTCTTCGCTAACTCTCCGTTTCAACTCTTCTTGCATTTTCTTCTACCGTTCTTCTTCGCAATTTTTTCTACACATTTTTTTTCATTTTGGAAATTCTTCCCTTCTTCGCACATTTTCGCAATTCTCTTTTCTTTGCTTCTTCTTCGTTCAATTTTTTTTCTTGGAAATTCTTCTTCTTTACAAATCGTCGCAATTCTTCTTCCAATTCCATCATTCGCAATTCTTTGCAATTACGATCACAAATTCGCATCTTTGTAATTTGCATTCTTCTCTTCTAGTACTTCTTCTTCTTCTCTTCTTCTCTTCTTCTCTCTTCTCTTCTTCTGCTTCTTCTTCCTCTCTCTTCTGTCTTGTCTTGTTTTGTTCTTCTTCTTCTTCCTTCTTTTCTTCCTTCTTCTTCTTCTTCTAACACTACTTTGCTTTTCACCTAAGCTACCACCAAATAAGAAACCACTCGCACATTTTCCCCAGAGCCCTTTTTCCCCTGTCATGTCTCTTATTGCCCGTCACACACAACACACACACACACACACACACACATACCACACACACACAAAACGCACTACACACACAACACACACATACACACACACACACACAACACACACACAAACAACACATACACACACAATACATTGAAACAAAAACTCATCCTCTCTCTCTCTCTGTACCACAGATGGCATACTTCCCTGCCTTTTAGCAAATTGATCCTCGCACACACACACACACAAACACACACACACACACACACACACGCACATACACACTCACACACAAACACACACAGACACGCACGCACATACACACACGCATACACACACACACTCACACACAAACACACACATACACACACACGCACACACACACACACATACACACACACACACACACACACACACACACACACACACAAACAAACACACACACACATACGTGACATTACAAACAAAAAACTCTCTTTCTCTACCCTCCTCTCTCTCTATCTCTCTCTCTGTATCTTGCTGTCTCTCTCTGTCTCTGTCTCTCTCTCTGTCTCTCTCTCTGTCTCTCTCTCTCTCTCTCCTCTCTCTCTCTCTCTCTCTCTCTCTTCCTCTCTCTCTTTCTCTCTCTGTGCAACAGATGCACATACTTCCAATTCTTTAGCAACCTGATCACACACACACTCACACACACACACATTCACACACACAAACACACACACACACACACACACACACACACACACACACACTCACATACACAAACACACACACAAACACACACACACACTCACATACACACACACTCTCACACACTCACACACACATTCACACACACCCTCCCCCTCCCCCCCCCCACACCACTCACACACACACACACACACACACACACCACACACACACACACACACACACAACACTCACACACACACAAACACACACACACACACACAACACAAAACACATATTCAGAGAGTGATAAGAAACTTACTCACCAAAGCTGCAGTTCGGAAGCGAAGCGCCTTTGCTGTGAGCATCACTTTTTACCAGGGAGGCAGGTAAAAGTAAAGGGGTGGGTCTGTTATAGAAGCTGCATTGCCTGGGCCGGTGATTCCTCATCCCTATCACTTCACAGCCGTAGTGCAGTGCTCACAGTTAATAGTCTGGATGAAGTAAACGAAGGAAAGAAAGGAAGGAAGGGAGGAGGGAAGAAAGAAAGGAAGGAAGGAAGGAAGGAAGGAAGGAGGGGGATAGTCGAAGAGGGCGAGGAGGGAAGAAAGGAAGGAAAGGAAGAAAGGAGGGAAAGAAGGAAGGAGAGAAGGAAGGAAAGAAGGAAGAAGGAAAGAGGATGGAAGGAAGGAAGGAGAAAGAAGAAAGGAGGGAGGGAAGAAAGAAAGGAAGGAAGGAAGGAGGAAGAAGAAAGGAAGGAAGGAAGGTGAAGGAAAGGAAAAAAGAAGAAAGGAAAAAAAGAAAGAAAGAAAGAAAAGAAGGAAGGATGGAAGGAAGAAAGAACAGAAAACACAGAGAAAGAGGGAAAGAAGAGAAAGAAGAAAGAGAAGAAAGAAAGACAGACAGAAAGGAAGGAAAGGAAGGAAGAAAGAAAGAAACAAAGAAAAAAGACAGAATAAAAAAGAAAGAAAGAAAGAAAGACAGCAGAAAGAAAAAAAATGAAAAAGGAAGGATAGAAAGAAAGAAAGAAGAGTGAAAGAAAGAAAGAGTGAAAGAAGGAAAGAGAAAGAAAAAAGGAATGAATGAATGAAAGAAAAACAGGAAGAAAGGAAGAAAGAAAGAAAGAAAAGAAAAAGAAAGAAAGACAGACAGAAGAAAGAAAGAAAGAAATGAAGGAAGGAAGGAAGAAATAAAGAAAGGAAGGGAGAAAGTAAGGAAGGAAGAAAGAAAAAAAGGAAAAAAAGAGAAAGAAAGAAAAGAAATTAAAGAAAGAAGGATACAAAGAAAGAAAGAGAGACAGACAGAATATATATATATATGTGTGTGTGTGTGTGTGTGTGTGTGTGTGTGGTGTGTGTGTGTGTGTGTGTGTGTGTGTGTGTGTGTGTGTGTGTGTGTGTGTGTGTGTGTGTGTGTGTGTGTGTGTGTGTGTGTTGTGTGTGTGTGGTGTGTGCGCGCGCACGCGCGCGTGTGTGTGTGTGTATAATTTCCATTTACAACATTTTTAACATTGCATGCGAAAGAAATCTAACTACAGCCAACTTTCCCTTTACAATGCCATGCCACTTTTACCCTGCACTATTTATGTCCTCAGCTTTAACAGCATCTCTTTGCCAGAACAGAACAAAGCACAACAATGTGAACATCCATTTTTGGATACGGATATTTATAAGGTAGGACATTTAATAGATTTGCTCATTCCCTAAAATAAGTGGACCTTTGAGTACTCGTACTTAATATCCTGCCTGACTGTTTACAAACGTACGCGCGCCCGCACGCATACACAAGTTTTCCGAAGTTTAGAAAACTTGGGGACATTCCATTATAAAGTAAAATTAATTCATCGTCTGCAGTATTTAATGTTACAGTGTTGACAAAGTCGAATTTCGAGTTCAATGACGATCACTTGCTCTTGTTTCAATGCCTGATTCTAAAAGAGTGAAATGACATTTTGATTACACACGCACACATACACCCGCGCGCGCGTGCGCACGCACGACACACACACGCACGCGCACACATACGCACACACACACATGCACGCACGTACGCACGTGCGCACACACATATACAAACACACACAACAGCACACACATTTTTTTAAAAGTGATGTACACACACACACACACATGCACACCACACCGCAGCGCGCACACACACACACACCACACACCACGCACATCACACTAAGACGTAAACAACTAACATTATGACACACACACACAACACACACACACACACACACACACAACACATACCTTTTCAGCTAGTAGAACTTCTACTCACCGTTTCAAGAAACCAGCCCTACCCTGCCACATAACATCATGACGGACGCTCTACCCGAGTGGTTAAGACCAGTTAACTTCATTCCCACGGACTCACGGTTCGAATCTCGGTGGCGCCTGGTGAATTAAGGGTGGAGATTTTTATTTTTTTACGAACTCCTAGGACAACTTCAAGTGCACACCTGCCATTACCTTCATTCCTTTCGTGTCTAGATACACACGCAAAAGATCAAACAGGTTAAAAGATCCAGTAATTCATATTGAACAGCGTTAGGTGGGAACACGAATATACCAACAATACATTCCCCGAAGTCAGAATGCGGCTACCTTCGTGGTGGGGGGCAAAAAACCCAGGTCGCAATCGCAAAATGTCACCATTGGCGAATGAATCGTGGAGCTGTAGCTGAAGAGCAGGGAAAGCATAGTGCATGCTATAATGCACACCGTACACAACACTTCGACGGCAGCCGACGACTTCCAGCCTAGCACATTACAGTAGTAGTAGTAGAGATGCTAAACCCTCCTTAGTCTCTCCTTCGCCCCCCTCCCTCTCTCCCTCCCTCCCTCCCTTCCCAACCTGTATTTCCTCCTCCATCTCCTCCTATCTCCGTTTCCTTTCTTCTTCATTGTGATCATCTTGGAAAGTAGGATCCGTGTGATGAACAGAGGGAAGATCTGATAATGGATTCATAGATGAAAAGATTTGACATTGGATTAGCAGATGGAAGGTCTGATGTTGAACTAGCAGATGAAAGATCTGATATTGGATTAAGATATGAAAGATCTGATGTTGGACTAGCAGATGAAAGACTGATATTGGATTAACAGATGAAAGATCTGATGTTGAACTAGCAGATGAAAGATCTGATGTTGGATTAGCAGATGAAAGATCTGACATTGGATTAGCA
>CM054141.1:5051077-5068577 GCA_028751875.1 Rapana venosa
ATGTTCCCCTTTACAAAAGAAACGCAATGACCCCCTTTACAAAAAAAAACCCAATGATTTTACAAAGAAACGCAATGACCTTACAAAAAGAAACAAAGATCCCCTTACACAAAAGACCCACAATGACCCCTTGCAAAACACAATGATCCACTTACAAAAGAAACGCAATGATGAAAGAAACACAATAAATCTCCTCCCAAAAAACACACACATTGATTCCTTACAAAAAACACACACAATGATTCCCTTACAAAAAACACACACAATGATTCCCTTACAAAAGAAACGCAATGATCCCCTTACCAACCCACCCCCCTCCCACAATGATCCCCTTACAACAGAAACGCAATGATCCCCTTACAACAGAAACGCAATGATCCCCTTACAAAAGAAACGCAAGGATCCCCTTACAAAAGAAACGCAAGGATCCCCTTACACAAAACCCCCCACAATGATCCCCTTACAAAAAAACTCACAATGATCCCCTTACAAAAGAAACGCAATGATCCCCTTACCAACAACCCCCCCCCCCCCCCCCCCTCCGCAATGATCCCCTTACACAAGAAACCAAGCCCCTCTTACCGCCTCATGTCTCATGACAATGTCGTACGTTTCCTGGGACACCATGGGGCAGTGTATGTTAGTTTTGGGATTCACCCATGTGTACAGGTCCGTTATCACCTCTGAAACACACAGGTGTCCGGGATGGTTTTTTGGTTTTTTTGGAGGGGGGCGGGCGGAGGGGGTGGGGATGGGGGGGGGGGGGGGGGGGGGGGGAGGGTTGCGTTTAAAAAAAATCTATTTTTCGTTTTAGTGTTTCATTGTACTGACTTCTCTGTGTACTTTTTTTTAATTAAAAAGTTTTGTTTGGGGGTCGACTTTTCACCAGCTTCCATGTGTTCTTTTGGTTTTTTTCTCTCTTGTTTTGATCTTCCATGTGTTAACACAGGGTCTGTGCTGTCCATTTCTTTTATTTATTTGAAAGGTTTCCTGTCTCCAAGTAAAATGGTGTCATTTCTCTCTATATATCTCTGTGTCAAAGTCAAAGTCAAGCTCAAACTTTTATTTTCAGATGGTACATTGAATAAGCAGTGCATTTGCTTTTTTTTTTTTATCAAGCCATCTATCTGAAGTGTGTACGTGTGTGTGTTTGGGTGTGTGTGTGTGTGGCGCGCGCACGCGATGGGTGTATGTATGTTGCATTGCGTGTGTGTGTGTGTGTGCGTGTGCGTGCGTGTGTTAGTGTTATTGTGTGTGTGTTAGTTTCGTGTGCGCGTGTGTTGTGTTAGTGTGTCGTCGTATCTGTACGTGTGTTGCTCACGCACGTCCTCACGCAGCGCCCCAAAATATATAATGCCTTACATGTCTTCTCATCACTATCCCCCTCCCACCACCCCCCACCCCCCAAACCCTCCTCCCCACCCCTCCTCATGTCTGGGAGAGACTAGGACACTGACACTGAAAAGGGTTTTTGGTCTCTTATGAGGTTGACAAAGGCGATTCTGGCAGCCAGGGATGGGGTAGTCCGGGTGGGTGGTAGGGAAAAGAGCTGCAGTCTCTGCCGCCCGATTGTCCAGTTCCCAGTGGTCACCCCCCATTGTACAGCCCCTTGATTACCTCCCGTGATCGGTTGCCGTCACCGAGAAATATATATACACAATATATACCAAAGAGAGACACACAGACACAACAGAGACAACAGAGACATACACACAACGACACACCACAGATAGATAACACACAGATGATACACCAATACAGACACCATGCAACACAAAAAAACAAAAACATACAGACACCCCCAAAACATACAGAAAAAACACAAATACATAACAAAAAAACACCCCCCCCACATACACAACACACAAGAACACAACAGACAGACACCACACAGAGACAACACAACACAGAGACACACACACACAGACAAGATACAACACATGCACAGACACTAACACACTATACACTACACACACAGACCACAGACACACCTACACACAGTAGAAAAAGATACACACACATACACAGACAACCGCACGCCACACACGGGGCACACCGCACAGACAGAACACACAAACACACATACAGACAGACACACGACCACAACACACACCACAAACACACACAAACACTCAACACACCCACACAACACACACAAAAGACCACACAGACACACGCACACAAAAACACACACACATAACTGACAACACACAAACACAGACACACACAGACAAAAAAGACAGACACAAACACAACCACAGAAACACCCACACACACACAGAACACACGACACACACACACAGACACACACACACACAGACACACACACACCCACACCCCACCCACACACACACCCCCCCAGACACACACACCACCCCAACACAACACACACACAACACAACACACACACACACACACACAACACCACATACATATGAATGAAAGAGAGGGGAAGGGGGCCGTGCGAATGTATGATGGGTTTTCGTGTCGGTGTTCGTCAATGACAATGACAAATTCTTTTATTTCGGGGATAATGAATAAGCCCCCCTTTTTTTTTTTTACATCCACCCCCGCCCTTAAAGATATATAAGAGAGAGAGACAGAGGGAGAGAGAGAGAAGAGAGGAAGAGGAGAGGAGAAGGAGAGAGAGAGAGTGTTGTGTGTGTGGTTGGGGGGGGAATTTAACCAAAGACGTTCAGTTTGCTTTGCCCACCGCACAGTTAAGAGAGAAGGGGGAGAGAGAGAGAGGGGAGAGAGAGAGGGGAGAGAAGAGAGAGAGAGGGGAGGAGAAGAGAGAGAGGAGAGAGAGCGGGCGGGGGAGGAGGGGGAGAGAGGGGAAGTAGGGAAGGAGAGAGAGGGTGAGGGAGGGGGGAAGCGGGGGGGAAAGGGGAAGGGGGGAGCGAAGGGGGGGGAGGGAAGAGGGGGGGGGGGGGGTGGGGGAGGTGAAAGAGGGAAAGAAAGAGGGGGGGGAAGAGGGTAGGGGGAAAAGAAAAAAAAGAGACAGATACAAACCCTAAGAGAACCAGGAGAGAGAGAGAGAGAGAGGAAGGAGAGAGAGAGAGAGACAGACAGAGACAGAGACAGAAGAGACAGAAAGAGAGAGACAAGCAGAGAGAACAGAGAGAAAGAGAGAAGAGAGAGACAGACAAAACAGGAGACAGACAGAAAAGACAAGGAAAAAAGAGTATTAATTAATTGATTGATTGATAATCTTTATTGTCGGGGTTTACATAAAAGTATTAAAACGTTTTTTTTTTCATCTGGCCTTCCCTGAGATGCGATTTCATTAGAATACCACAATGTTTCAAACAAAATATGGAAAGGTGTCCCCAAAACCCTCGTGGCGTGGGGGAGGGGGGCATCAGAGAAACCCAATTCTCAAGGGCCACATTACGAGGGGGCGCCCACTCCTCTCCCTCGCTGTTTTTTACTTTCCCGCTCTAAAAAAGGGAGGTACCCCATTTCAGCTGGGTGAACAGGGGGCTGCACTGAAGCCACGGGGCAAAACAAAAGGTCCCCCATCCAAATGGTACCCCCCCGACGTTTCTTAACCTTGCTGGGGGGGGAAAGCGGTGCTCTTGACAATGAAAATCCCCGTCCCCAAAACATAAACAAACAAACAACGTTGTTTGACATGAGAGAGAGAGATGGGGGCAACGGCAGTCAGACAGACGACAACAGACAGACAGACAGAACAGACAACAGACGAAAAGACAGACAGACAGACGACAGAGAGAGAGAGAAGACAGAGACAGAAAGACAGACACACCGCAACCTCCCGCCCCCCCCCCCCCCACAAACACACACGCACAATCATTCCCAAACCCCCCCACTCACACACCACAACACACGCACAAAACACATACACACACACACACACACCACACACACACAAAACCACCACACACACACACACTACACACACAGAAACATATAAATAAAACCAACCCTTTTCCCTTTTTTCTCTCCATTTCTCGGGGTGTATTTTTCTTCTCTCTTCTTCCCTCCCCTCTCCTCTCTCTCTCTCATCATCCTCCTTTCCTCATCTCCCCTCTCTCTCTCTCACTCCTCTCCTCTTTTCCCTTTCTTTCCCTGGGGCCATGAGGGCATTCCCCGGCAGCACGTATTTGTCATCCAGGCCAAAGCACAGCTTCTTGATCCGTGAGGTGATCTTGTCATAGGTCACCGCCTCCTTCCGCCCGTCTGCCCACATCATACCAGCGATAACAGTGAGGA
This sequence comes from Rapana venosa, assembly GCA_028751875.1. NCBI lineage: Eukaryota > Metazoa > Mollusca > Gastropoda > Neogastropoda > Muricidae > Rapana > Rapana venosa. The sequence continues at coordinate 5,055,314 of CM054141.1, forward strand.
GGAGGAGGAGGAGGATGACGATGATGATGACGATGATGGTGATGATGAGGATGACGACAATGAGGGTGATGATGAGGATGGTGGTGGTGATGATGGGGAAATGATGATGATGATGAGGGGGATGGTGATGGTGGTGGTGGTGATGATGATGAGGAGAAAAAGGAGGAGGATGGTGGTGGTGGTGGGGGTGAGGTGGTTGTGGTGGGGTGGGGGTGATGATGGTGGTGGGGTGGGGTTGGGGTGATGATGATGAGATGATGATGATGAGGAGGAGGAGGAGGATGGTGATGAAGATGAGGATTATGAGGGTGGTGGTGGTGGTGATGATGATGAGATGAAGATAAAGACGGTGGGTGTGGTGATGGTGGTGAGATGATGATGGTGGTGGTAAATGATGATGGTGGGGGGTGGTGGTGTGATGGTGTGGGATTGGTTTGGTGGTGATGGTGGGGTGGGGTGGTGTGATGAGGAGATAAGGAGGATGGGGGATGGTGATGAGAGATGATGGGGGGGGGGGGGGGGGGGGGGGGGGGGGGGGGGGGGGGGGGGGGGGGGGGGTTTTTTTTTTTTTTTTTTTTTTTTTTGAATATAAAAAAATTTTAGGTATTAAAATGTGGTTTTTATGGGGGTTTTGGGGTATGGTTTTTTTTAAAAAATAAAAAAATGATAATAGATATATTTTTTTTATAATTTTTTTTTTTTAAAAATTTAAAAATAAGGGGAAATTTTATATTATATAAATTTGGGATTTTAAATTTTTTTAAATTTTTTTTAAATAATAAATTTTAAAGGGAATTTTTGTATAAAAGGGGGGGGTTTTAATTTTATTTAATTTTTTTTTTTTAAAAAAAATTTTTATAAATTTAAATTTAATATAAATACTTATTTGGGGGGGGAAAATTTTAATAAATTTGGGGGGCAAAAAAGGGAATTAAATAATTTACGATAATTATTTTAAGAAATATAATTTAAACATTTTAAAACAAAACTAATGGGTGGGGGGTGAGGAGTGGGGAAAAAAAAAGGGGTTGGGGGGGGGGTTTTTTGGGGGGTTTTTTTGGGGGTTGTTAGTGATAAATTTGATGATGAAGAAGGGGGAAGGGAAAAAATTTATTTGGGGGGGTAATTGGAGGGGAAATGGGGGGTTGGGGGTGGGAATAAGGGGGTGTGTTTGGGGGGGGGGGGGGGGGAAAAGGGGGGGAGGGGGGGGGGGGGAAAAAAAAGGAAAAAGAGGGGGAAAAAATTTTTGGTGGATAGTGTGTGGTGGGAGGGTGATGATTTTAGGAAGAGGATGGAGATGGTGTATGAGATAGGTGAAGGTGGTGGATGTGATGGGAATGAGGAAAGGGGATGAGGTGAGGAGGGTGATGGGATGATAAATGAAATGAGGTGAGGGGGTGGTAGTGGTGGGGGTGGTGGTAGTGGTGGTGGTGTTGAAGATGAAAGATGAAAGGAGGAGAGGGGGGTGTAGATGAGATGATGAATGGTGGTGGGTGGTGGTGGTGGTGGATGATGATGAGTGGTGGTGATAGTGCAGTGGTGGTGGATGAGTGCAGTGATGAATGAAAATGTAGAGGAGAGGAGGATGGTTGGAGGTGATGATGATGATGTGGTGTAGTTGGTAGTGGTGGAGTGGTGGTGAAGTGGTGAGTGAGTGAGAATAATATAGGATGAGCTGAGTAGGAGAGGAATGTGTATCTGTGATGATAATGATAGGTGGTAATGGTGATGGTTGAGGTGCATAGGTGGTGTGTAGTGTGTTGATATGATATGATGATGATGATGAGATGGTAGATGAATTGTCGATGATGATTACGTAGATGACTTGATGGTCATCATATGGTGATGATGATACATCGATGTATTGATAATGGTGATAGTGGCAATATATAGATATACATATAATGATTACGATGATAGTGATTGGTGATGATGATGATGATGATGAATTATCAATCATAATACTATCTTAATACCTTATAATCAATCAAAATTATAATTCCCATATCAACTTTAAACTTACCGGCCCCAGATTTCTCTTCGGACAATTCCCCCTGCCCCTCCCTTCCCACCCCGGATAAACTCGCAACCCAACCCTTTCATCGCACCCCATAATAATTATATTTAAACACCACACACACAACAAATTCCTGTCTGCACTATTTTGTTTCAAATAAACAGGTGGCTTTTCCCTTAATTCATCATCCCCAGGTGATGGGGGGAAAAAACTTTCAAAAAATAAAATAACAAACATCCAAAGCCAAAAAAAAAACCAAAAAAATCCAGGGGGCAAATACACTGCAAAATGAAGTCCTGGCCCATCCCATTTTTTTACAGTATCCCCCTCCGGGTCCCAGGACCAAAACTAAACCACAGGGAATGTATCATACAATGCATGCACGACAAAATATTATTTGCAAGATTTGTTTTTAAAAAAAACCACACAAAAATGGACTGGGAATGCAGATTTGACGACAGAGAAGATAGCGAGAGAAAAGAGAAGAAGAGAAGAGAGGAGAGAGAGACAGAGACAGAGAGACAGAGAGAGAGACAGAGAGACATTGAAAGAGAAAGAAAGAGAGAGAGAGAGAGAGAAGAGAGAGAGAAGAGAGAGAGAGAGAGAGAGACAGACAGACAGACAGACAGACATTGAAAGAGAAAGATAGAGAGAGAGAGAGACATAGACAGACAGACATTGAAAGAGAAAGAATAGACAGACAGAAAAGAGAGACAGACAGACACATATTGAAAGAGAAAGAAAGAAAGAAAGAAAGAAAGATAGATAGATAGATAGATAGATAGATAGATAGATAGAAGAATAACAGAGAGAGAGAGAGAGAGAGGAGAAAAGAGAGAGAGAGAGAGAAAAGAGAAAAGAGAGAGAGAGAGAGAGAGAGAGAGAGAAGGGGGAGAGAGAGAGAGAAAAGAGAGAGAGAGAGAGAGGAAGGGGGGGAAAGGGGGGGTAATGAAAAGAAAAAAAGATAAAAAAAATTTTTTTTTCTAGCCCTAAGTCCAAAGGTGGGGATGCTATCTATTTCAAAGATCTCCGGGGATCCCCAAGTGGCTGGGGGTGGGGGGGAGGGGGGGTAAAGGGAACTCCTCCTTAGAAACACGTAATAGAACAATATTAGCAAAATTTGCCCTTGAATACAAAAAAAAAACCACACAGCGACTCGTTTCACTTTATTTTATTTATTTTTATTTTTTTTTATTCTTTTATTTCTTTTATTCTTTTTATATCGAGGATAATGGAATAAATCCATCCGAAGGACTTTGGGGAAGTGGAGCCTGCACGGATTTTTAAATCCGGGGAAAAAATCCTCCTGAAAGGGGGAAACGAACCCGGGTTCAGATTGCAGCGCAAGTTCTGACCACTACTTTATTTCCGCCCCCATGGTCCCCCAAAAATCAATTGTAAAAAAAACTAAAACCATTACGATGGAAAAGCTTTTTCACAACAAAAAGTTCAATTTTAAAAAGGTGCGGCACGCAGTAGCATGGATATAAGTAAATGCAATGCGTGTGTTTTGTGAGGTTTCCTGTGTCTTTCATTGGGGCCTCTTCTTCTGTCGTCGTCTTCTGTCTTCTGTCTTTTTCTTGTTTTCTTCTTTTCGTCTTTTTTCTGCGTCTTTTCTGTCTTTTTGTCGTCTTCTGTCTTCTGCTTGTCTTCGTCTGTCTTCTGTCTTGTCTGTCTTTTTGTCTTCGTCTGGGCGGGGGTCGTCGGGTCTGTCTGTCCTTCCCCTTCTTTTCTTCCTCTCTCTCCTCTCTCTCCTCCCCCTCTCTCCCCTCTCTCTCCCCCCCTCTCTCCCCCTCTTTTTTCCCCCCTCCCCCCCCCCCCCCCGGATTTTATCTGAACCTTAAAAAAGATAAAGATTTAATCTTTTCATTCATCATCCATTCATTCATCAACAGTTTTCATCATCTTATTTCTCTCTCTCTCCTCTCTCCCCACTCTCCTTCCTCCCCTCTTTTCTCTCTCTCTCTCTCCTTGTCGTGGCGCACAAGTGCTGAGTGACGATGAGGATGCGAGTGCCGTATTGTGTTTTGTGTGATACGTGTTTTCGTGGTGGGTGTGTGCGTGCCCTGCATGTGTGCGGGATGGGGGGGGGGGGGGGGGTGGGGGGGGCGTGGTTTGGGGGGGGTGCCCACATGCAAAAAATTTTTGTTTTTAAATTCATCATTGCTAATGGCGAAATTCTTTAAAATGGAAAAAAATTTTGCTCCTCATTTCGTTTGAAGCCCCCGAACCCCCCTTCCCCGTTTGTTTTTGGGTTTTCAATCCTCACCGCCGCATTGAGAAACAAGGAATTTGTTAAACGAACTGTGGGTTTTTGAATTTATTTTTTAAAAAAAAAAAACAATCCAATTAAAATTTTTCGCTGAATTTTTTTTTTTCCTCCTCCCCCCCCTTTTTTTTTCGTCTTTTCTTCTTCTTCTTTTTCTTTCCTCCCCCTTCCCTTCTTTTTCTCCCTCTTCTTTTTCTTTTTCCTTTTTCTTTTTCTTTTTATTTTTGATAAAGGGCAAATTAAACTCATCAAAGCAGCCTGGGGTTTTTTCAAATCTATATTAAAAAAGAATGTATTAACGTAACGCCCCAATTTAAATCGGGGTTCTTTCCCGTCCCCTTCCCCCTGATGACTTTTTTCTGCTGCTTGCCCCGCGCTGCTGCTTCCTTTTCAATTCAGCCATCAAAATTCAATCTTTGCCATCTTTTCCACTGAGATAGGTTTTAGTAGAAATACACACCCCGAACAAATTGACCCCTTACTTCTACTTGCAATACCGTGTATTAGTTTTTTTTGCTTTAGTACATACACAACTCGCTTAACTATATAGAAAGAACATTGGCGTAACTCGCATACTTATTATAGAAAAAAAGATATTGTTTTATTGTTTAAAACGCTCACCTCTCTTTTCCACAAACATATTGACGGGGTCCATGATGCTAGTCATATTGCAGCAAACACAACTGAAGTGAAGCAACAACTGAAACAAACCTAACAAGTTCACTGTTTTAGGGGCTTGTCTCTGTCGCCTCTCCTTATCAAGTTCGCACAAAGCTCAGTTAGCAATGTCAACACCTGACAGTTTCTGTTTGGAAACACCTACTACACACATCATAGACATGCACATCATCGACATGCAATATGTTTGGCACGTGAACAAACTCTGGATGTGCTTTGGATTCGGATTTCGTGAACGTAGATTGATTTTCCCAGTATTTTCGTGCTATAATAATTACGGAAGTATAAAATTGGATCTGCTATGGGATTTGGACCCGGCTGCGAGGAATTCAAGCGTGTGTGTGTGTGTGTGTGTGTGTGTTCGTGTGTGTGTTTGTGTGTGTTGCAAGTGGATATATCATTTCACACACCACCGCAGATATTAATTTCCCTTTTTTCCCATAAAAGTTAGAATGGAACTCAGCAGTTTATATTTATGAAACTGTCAGTTTTTAACTGCAGAAAGTGAGTCCAATTATCTTTCCGAAGGACAAAAAAAGTGCGTACCAAGAACGATAAATGCGAAGGGACTCACGCAACCCAACTTTAGATTATTGCTTCCCTTGAACTTGTTTAAAAAAAACCAAAAAACACAACCCCCTCCCCCTATCCCCCCCCCCCCCCCCCCAAACCTATTGGCAATTTACCCGAGAACTCAGCTGAATTACAGGGTTTTACCAAGGATCTGATGTCTGCATCGAGTATGACTGGTCAGAAAATGACAATATAGAATGTTGTACGTATAATTTATATATATATAGTCGCTGCACCTTCTTTAGTGAATACAGAGAGGTATTAAATATATATATATATATATATATATATATATATATATAATATATATATATATATATATATATAATCCTGTCTGAATTGACTAAAGAAGGTGCAGCCACTTTCTTCCAAGACAGGAGGGTCCTCTGTCTGTCTGTCTCGTTCTCTGCCTCTAAGGCATCCACCCATGAGTGAACACACACACACACACACACACACACACACACACACACACACACACACACACACACAACACACACATCAACCATACCCATCCATCCATCTGCATATTCATATAAACGTACATACGTACAATTATAGTATACAGCCTTCGTGTGCATTTTTTTTTTTTACCGCAAAGAAAATTAACATGAAAATAAAACTTTGTTTCAGACACTGCTAAGTCTGCGTCTTTGTTCTGTGTAGTTTCTTTCTTCTTTCTTTTCAATGTTATTGCTGAGAAAACAAAACAATATTGAAAGAAAAACCCGAAGTTATTTCAAATGTTTGGTGAGTTTGCAATCTGATACTCTCATTTTTGTTCAGCATTATTTCTCTTACACAAAGAACATAGTGTGCAGCATAGTGTTTGTGTGTCCACACACACACACACACACACACACACACACACACACACACACACAGGGGAAAGGAAGTTTAGGCGGAGTAGGGTGCGTGTAGGTCTGGGGAGGGGGTTTAGGGGAGAGTATGATGGGTGTAAGTCTAAGAGATGGGGTGGGGGGCATTATTTTTATTTATTTCTATTTTATTCTTTTATATCAAGGATAATGGAATAAGCACTTAATGGTTTTTTTTACATTCAGTCCCCGTGTGTATGCGGTTTCGTAAATTCTGTCATGCGTTCCCACCGGCACACAATGGCCTACTCTTCCGAAAAGCGGAACATGATTTAACGTGTGCGCAAGATGTTCTGCGTGCGTTCGCACACGGGGCCTCAGTTTATAGTCTCACCCGAACGACTTTTGGGGAGAGTGGAGTCTGCACTGATGTTAACTCCAGGGGAAAGTATCCCCTTGAACGGGTAGGTATGAGGGGGATGGGGGTAGGTATGGGGGGGGAGAGGGTCGGGGGGAGTATGGTTGGCGTAGGTCTTGGGAGGAGGGGGTTCATGGGTGGTTGTAGTGGTGGTAGTTCTGGGGAGGTGAGAGGTTTTAGGGGGAGTATGGAGGGGGTGGGTATGTGGAAGGGGGAGAAGGTTATCGGGGGTGGGGGGGGGGGCGGACTACTCTCAAGTCAAGTCAAGTCAAACTTTAATTTTCAGATGGTACATTGAATAAGCAGTGCATTTGCTTTTTGTCATCAAGTCTCTCTTGTTGCTGTGTCCTTTGTGTGTGTGTGTGTGTGGGGGGGGGGGGGGGGGTTCATTGGTGTTTTTACCGTTCGCAAGATGTTTGTTGCACCCAGAAGCTTTGGTCATTGCCCCATCTGAAATACTTGTAAACAATAAGTGTATACTACAGTACAATACAATACAGTAGGACACAACACAATACAATACAATACCATATAAAATAAGACAATGCAATACAATATAGTACAATACAACACAGTCCGATACAATACAGTTTTGTCGGTACAATAAAGTACAATACAACACAGTAAAATACAATACCATTTTCTCGATACAATACAGGTCAATACAACACAGTAAAATACAATACAATTTTGCCGATAGTATACAGGTCAATACAACACAGTACAATACAACAGGTGGACCATTCCGCATGCTCCAGCCAACACTTAATTATTTTTTTTCACGGAGAGAACTGCATGCAGAATACCTCGTAGGCAGGCATAGAGCAAGCACCCACTGTCTGAAGATGTGTATGCCTTCTGGTTTCTTGCTTCGTTTTGTCTGTTTTTTTTATATGCTCCATGAAAATTCATGACTGTTTCTTTAATGTTTCTTCAGCCTAGCAGAAACAGAATGTCGGTTACTTCTGTCAAAGCGTTGATTCCTTCCTGCTGGTTTCCTCTTTCTTTCATATTTTCTTTCTCTGCTTGTCCCCCCCCCCCCCCCCCCCCCCCCCCCTCCTCTCTCTCTCTCTCTCTCTCTCCTCTCTCTCTCTCTCTCTCTCCTCTCTCTCTCTCTCTCTCTCTCTCCGTCTGTCCGTTCAAGGGGATATTTTCCCCTGGAGTTAACATCAGTGCCGACTCCACTCTTCTCAAAAGTCCTTCGGATGAGACTATAAACCGAGGTCCAGTGTGCGAACGCACGCAGAACATCTTGCGCACACGTTAAATCTTGTTCCGCTTTTCGTAAGAGTAGGCCATTGTGTGCCGGTGGGAACAGATGACAGAATTTACAAATCCGCATACGCACGGGGAGTGGTTGTAAAAAGCACATAAATGTTTATTCCATTATCCTCGATATAAAAGAATAAATAAAATCTGTCTGTCTGTCTGTGTCTTTCTGTCTGTCTGTCTGTCTGTCTGTCTGTCTGTCTGTCTGTCTGTCTGTATCCTCTCTCTCTCTCTCTCTCTCTCTCTCTCTCTCTCTCTCTCTCTCTTCTCTCTCTCTCTCCTCTCTCCTGTCCCTTTCTATTTCTCTATTTTCCCGCTCTCTCCTGCCTGCTCCTCACTATCTCTCTCTCTGTCTGTCTGTCTGTCTGTCTCTCTCTCTCTCTCTCTCTCTCGGGGCTGGAGGCCTGAAGAATAAATTTTGTTCATTGTTCTCTCTGTCTGTCCGACTGTCTGTCTGTCTGTTTCTCTCTTTGTCTGTCTGTCTCTGTCTGTCTCAGTCTCTGTCTCTCTGACTCTGTGTCTCTCTCTTTCTCTGTCTTCCTCCCTCCACCCCCTCTCTCTCTCTCCCTCCATTCCCCTCCTCTCTCTCGTTCCTCTCTCGTCTCTCTCGTACCCAAAGGTATTGTGCCAAAGTCCTACCAAAGTTTATGAGAAGTTCAGTTCATTTTTTTGCATTCTTCCATTTGTGCTCCTCAAAGTGTATTGTGGCCTAAGACCGATACACATTAAACTTGTTCAGAGTTCTCTCTCTCTCTCTCTCTCATCTCTCTCTCTCTCTCTCTCTCTCTCTCTCTCTCTCTCTCTCTCTCTCTCTCTCTCCCCTTCTCTCTCCCCGCTCTCTCCCTCTCTCTCTCCACTTCTCGCCCCCCCCCCTCTCTCTTTCTATCTCTCGCCCTCTTCCCCCCCCCCCCCCCCCTTCATCTCTCTCTTGCCCTCCCTTCTCTCTCCCTCTCCACATCTCGCACCCCCCTCTCTCTCTCTCTCTCTCTCCCCTTCTCTCTCCCCGCTCTCTCCCTCTCTCTCCACTTCTCGCCCCCCCCCCTCTCTCTTCTATCTCTCGCCCTTCTTCCCCCGCCCCCCCCCCCCCCTTCATCTCTCTCTTCCCCTCCCTTCTCTCTCCCTCTCCACATCTCGCAACCCCCCCCCCCCTCTCTCTCTCCTTCTCTCTCCCTCTCTCTCTCCTCCCTCTCTCTCTTCCTTACCCCCTCTCTCCTATCCCACCTCTCCCTCCTTCTCTTCCCCCCCCCCCATTTCTCACTCTCTCTCTCGATCAAAACTTGGGGCTGGAGAGAGAGAGATAGGATTGATGTTATGTATATAACGGGGACACACACACACACACACACACACACACACACACACACACACACACACACACACACACACACACACACTCGTCTAATATCACTAAGAGTGAAAAGACGTTAAATCAAAAGAAGAAGAAGAACAACAACAACAACAACAACAACAACAACACACACACACGCACGCACGCACGCAAAACACACACACACACCCCCAACACACACAACACACACAACACACACACACACACACTGTTAATATCACAAGAGTGAAAAGATTTTTAAATCAAAGAACAACAACAACAACAACACAACACACACCAACACACACACACACACACACACTCGTTAATACACTAAGAGTGAAAAGACTTTAAAATAAAAGAAGAAGAGAAGAACAAAAAAAAACCACAAAACATAAACACCACACTGTTTGATTTTTTGAATAAAAAACCCCTACTAAACGGGTTTCTTTTTTGTAGTTTACTTAAACGAAAGGACAAAAAAATATTACATAAATTAGCCAATCAATCCGACTTATTATGTCTCTAATTTAAACAAGTGGCCAACAAAACGGACCCCGAGTAGGCTACTGAATATAAACGTGCAACAAAAAAAAAAGATGACTTTTGAACCATTTACAACATGGAATCATTCATTTGTTTGTCTGCGAATCCCGACTTTCTCCAAAGTAAGATGCAACGTATTCCAGGGTATCAAATCTTCCGTAAAGATCCCCCAAAAACCCCAGTCCCCCGGGTTACTTAAAAATTATAGCCTCCTCGCTCAGTTGTAAAAGAATATTAACCTGGGGTTTATAAATTTGAATCCACGGGGATTGAAAAAAAATTTAAAACCAATAGATCAATATTAATAGGATTTTATAAAAAAACCCCTTCAGAAACCTAGACGGCTGAAAAATTCAATCCTTATGGCGAGGTAATATTTTAAACAATAAAACATTTATTCTTGGGATTTTAACTGATTATTAAAAAACCTAAACCAAATGGACCCACAAATTACATGTTTGGCCTAGATAAAAATAGAAGCCAAACTGGTAACAAATAACTCTGAACATTAATAGATCTATCTACAACTAAAAAACCCAACACATAACGAAGTATTGCTCCCTCGTGGTTGCAGTGATCATAATCCAGTGTGTTTTACTTGGTTTAAAAAATCGTATAAAAATACTAAAGTAGGGCATAAAACTATTTTTTACAGGAACTTTAAAAATTTTAACGAGCAAGATTTCCTTTCAGATTGGGCAAACTCGCCTTTAAAAGACATAACCAAATCAGAGCCCCTGATGAAGCGTGAATTTTGGATTGGCATTTATTTCAGTATACGACAAACAGCCCTTTTTTAAAAAAAGGTTCAAAAAAAATAAAACCCCCTTGTTAAAAAAAAGACATAGAATCGAAAAACCCAAAGAGACTTTTTAAAAAAAACATGGTTAAATGGCATTTCAGGACAAAGAAAAAAAAGAATTTCACTAAAACGAAAATCAAAACGTTTTTACATTCAAAAGTTTTTAAATTACAACTCCCGACTTCCCCAAGTAGGAAACCACAATAATTATTTTAAAAAACCCTATATCAAAAGTCAACAACAGTTAAAGATATATCAGTGATGAATTGAAAAACCCCTTCTAAAACTTGCCGACAAAGTATATCAAATGAAAATCAAATGAAAATCTCCATTATTTGAACAATATATCAAATCAAAAGAAATAAAAATTTTTCCCCTTTAAACTACTGCCCAAAGACAATCACAGACGTCTTGGAAAGCTTCTTTCAAAAAAGTTCCAGAACACTGGTTTAGACAATTAGATGGAAGAAAATCAAGCTTTGTGGGCAAATTATAGCTGGAAAAATGACAACTTGATAATTGTCAAGAAAAAAAACAACTTTCCCCGTTCATATTTTAAAAAGGGAAAAAAAATACCAGTCCAAAATTTTCCCGGTGAATCTTTCCTTCAAAATTTCAGACCAATTTCAAATTTTGTCTGTCTTTTTTTTAACCCTTTTTGAAAAACATATCCAAAATCCCTATTTCCCACTTTGTAAACAACAATTTTAAATGAAGATCAGTCAGGTTTTTTGTAAAAAAAATTCCCGTCCCCCAACTCTTACACAAAATTTAAAACATTCTACACAATTCAATGAAAAAATATACAGGCCTTCTTTTTGTTGATTTGACAAAGCATTTGATGTAATCAACTTCCTTATTATTGGTAAACTTCACTTTTATAAACTAAAAAGAACGATAAACTTTTGAAAAACTTTTTGTCGAATAGGCAGCGCTAGTATGAAATAAACAAAATCAAACGTACCTATTAAAAATGGGAGTACCAAAAGGGCATATTGGGGCCCCCTTCTATTTTCAAACTATGTAAAAAGAATTTCCCCCCTTTTTTTAGAAGTACTGTGGAAATGTTTGCTGATGAACATCCCCCTTTTTGTGTGACTTGACCCCCCCGATTTCAATAAAATTCAACACAAAATTTACAGATTGGTTTTTTGGACCGCCCAAACCCAAAGTCCCCCAAAAACGCGAAAACTAAGTGTATGTTGTACTTCAGACAAAAAAGGGCAAAAATGAAAGATAAATTCCAACCTTGTTGATAGGTAAAAGAGTAATTGAAGAAGTTGACTCCTACAGAATTCGGGTGTAATTATTACAAAATCTTATTGGGGCTGACCATGTGATGGGCCCAGGAAAAGTCTTTCACAAGCTACTTAGTTATCAAAAAAAAACATTTTTCTGAATAACACTCTCGCAAACTCTTTTTTTTTCGGCCATATTTTGCCCTTTGTTGACTATGTTCATCTCTTTGGACGCCTGCAGTGCTACAAAATTTTAAATTGATTCATAGATTAAAAAAAGCACTGAAACTTGTTCTACTAAAAAACAAGCCCCCTAACCCTCAACGATTATAAAGGAAAAAAAATATCCTAACCTCAAAAAAAGACTTTTCTTTAAAAAAGCCTATTTGTCCTGAAAATTGCAATGGAAATGCCCCCCAAAAAATCACCAATAGCTTCAAAATCAAAGAACCAGAAAAAACTACTAAAATTTCCGAGACCCAAGAATAATCTTTTCAAAAAGCTTTTGTACCAGGTAGTGACTTAGGAACGCTCCAAAAAGCTTAAATGTATCAAAAACAAAAATCAGTTCAAGACACGTAAAAAGCCCCTAAAGCATAAGCCAAGGGAAATTGACTAAAAAAGGCAAATCAACCTGATTTAAAACGGCAAAATCAACCATACTTACTTTTCCAGCACTAATGGTATTTCTTACAACAAAAATTCAAGTATGTCTTCTGAACTAGAAATTCTACGTCACACACTGTATATGGTGGAGGGGGGGGGAGGGAGGAAAAAGGACACTAATTATGCAAAGAAATAAGGAAACTATGCAAGTAGTAAAAAACTGCAAGTTGAAACAATGGAAAGGAAGAATTTTAAAATCTTTTTATGGTAGACCTGATAGCTTTAAAGTGTGTCCCTTTTCCTTTTTTCTCTCTTCTCTCTTCCCCTCTTCTCTCTCTCTCTTCTCTCTCTTCTCTCTCTCTCTCTCTCCCCCTCTCCTTCTTCCCTCTCCCTCTCTTCTCCTCTCTCTCTCTCTCTCTTCTTTTCTCTCCCCCTCTCTCTTTTCCTCCTCTCCTCTCCTTTCCTTCCACTCCCCCATGCCCTTTGTCTTGTTAATTTAATGATTTGATTCTGGATGCTTTTTATTTCAGTTAAGATGAGATTATTATTTCTTTTAAAACGATATGTTTTTTGATAATTTTTTTTGTTTATTCCATGGATTATGGGGTTTTGAATTAGTATGTATGGGGCTCTACTTTTTTGAAAATCTGTCTTTTTTTTTTTTTTTTAAATTTTAAATTTGATTGAAGTGATTTCCCCTTTC
>CM054141.1:5073577-5103577 GCA_028751875.1 Rapana venosa
CACTTGATTTTCATAATAATAAACCGAAATAATCCTCAAATCTAACATTAAGTTGAAAATATCAACATTTCTTTGACACTAAAACTGACCCTCAAGTTGACGTTGTTAATTACGCCATTATATTATACACAGTCAGTTGACAAGTATTCGAATTTCCATCATAAACGTGTGTACATAATTATGTGCGTTCGTATATTATGTGCGCATGTGTTGTTGTTTTTTTTAATTCAATTTTATTCTTTTATATTGAGGATAATGGAATAAGCACTTATGTGTTTTTTTTTACATTCAGTCCCCGTGTGCATACGGTTTTGTAAATTTTGTCATCTGTTCCCACCGGCACACAATGGACTACTCTTACGAAAAGCGGAACAGGATTTAACGTGTGCGCAAGATGTTCTGCGATCGTTCGCACACAGGGCCTCGGTTTATAGTCTCATCCGAAGAACTTTTGGTGAGAGTGGAGTCTGCACTGATGTTAACTCCAAGGGAAAATATCCCCTTGAACGGGAATCGAACCCGGGTCGTCAGATTGCGAGCGCAATGTTCTGTCCACTAGACTATCCCGTCCCGTGTGTGTGTGTGTCCTTTCTGAGTTTGACTTGAAAATTGAACAGAATATCAAGTCTCTCGGAGAGGACTCCAAACCAGTCGGACCCCAAATGCTTGCAGATTTGTGCACGTCAAAAGAGCCTACCACGGCTGAAAATCTGAAAGAGCATCGAGTTACATCAGACTGTCCTGGCAAAATCGCAGTCTTAATTCCCAACTGTTTCCCCTGAGTGGTCGCATACGCAAAAATTTACCATTGGCGAATATCAGACTCTAAGCAGAAGACAGAAACCAGCCTAACAAACACCCCCCCCCCTCCCCCCTCGACCAAAAAACAAAATCCTTAGGCAGTTGGACTATGCAACTGTTAATAGATCGCTTCAGTCAATATAAAATGTATTCTTTTATGTACCCATTTATTCGATCATTTATTTCGAAGATCATGGAATAAGTACTAATGTACTTTTTTTTTGCATCTAGTCCGAGTGTAAATGCGTTTTTGTAAATTTTGTCATACGTTTCCCACCGGCACACAATGGTCTACTCTTCCAAAAAGCGGATTCAGTTTTAATTTACGCAAATGATGTTCTTTGTGTACGGATACGTAGTAGCGTATACGGAAAATCCACACGCAGTGACCCAACTTTAAACAAGTGTACTGATATGAACTTAGAAAAGGAACTGAATGTCCCTCTATGTTTGTCCATTTTGGCGATTGCAGGAGCGGATGAAATATATATAAATATAAAAAGGAGCCAAGTCATTTGCTAGCAAAACTCTGGCTCTGTTTATTCTTGGCTTCAGAAAACACAGCCCTAAGGAAAATCTACGAAGTTGTTTTTGCTTCAAGGTTAGATGAGGCGTTCCCGTGAGCACGTGGTTTTAATATGTTGTGATATGTTAGTTCTGAGATTGTTGTTGACCCTTAAAGCCTGGTATTATTTTCATTGCTTAGATTATGTTGTTCTTATTCATCAGGCATTCTTTTTCTTTCTCTTTTTTTTGAAGGGGGGATGTAGATGGAGGATGTCATACGAGCTGACTTTACAGAACATGGGAAAACAAACTAGCATGCAAACAAATATAACTGCTTAGAAAAAATAAACTTCCCTCAACATACACACACATTTCCCCCAGTTCATTGCTGCTTTTTAGCACCTCCAACCCAGACAATTGATACCCTTGCAAAAGACATCAACAATCTGTAGCTTGAAATGCTAAAAACAAAAATCACACACACACACACACATTTCCCCTATTTCACTGCTGTTACTTAGCACCTTGGACCCACACAACTGATATCCTCCTAAAAGACATCAACAATCTGTTGCCTGAAATGCTAAAAACAAAAAATAACACACCCCATAAATGAAAACAAAGGCTGAAATCAGGGTTACATAAACTTCATCACAAAACATTGCCTCCAGCAAAAAAGCTGACAACAATTTCGGTAGAAAATTCATGGAACAAGTTTGTTTGTAGGGAAGGAAAAAGCATGCTCACCAACCTTCCCCCCCCCCACCACACCAAACAAACAATGACAGAGATCTCTAACACCGCTAAAATTTGAGTTGTACATTTTATCTGCATCACCGGGAATGACGCACCAGACCAGAAGCAACCATTAGTGTTAAATGCGTTATGTTCTCCAAGGGTCCAATCATTGTCGTTTCAGTGGTTATGGGTGTGTCGTCTGCTCCTTTCTTTCAACAGGTTCTTTCACTTATGTGGGTCAGAATGTCGACAGAAAGAATGATGACAAATCACGTACATTTTGGTGTGGGGGAGACTTTCAGTGCTTTGCTTTGAAGAAGCTTTGTGTGTATGGTAATGAGTGATTCAACCTGAATTGAAGGCTAGCCAGCCCTGACAGTGATGAACCAATAGAGCCACCTCCATTTGTCTGACCTGTCTAGATTCATAGAAAGTGGAACTTATGACCAATCTGTCGTAATAGTACCTTCACCTAAAAGAAATATCAGAAAGATACAAAATTTCAATGGACATGATTTCGATCTGTCAAACTTTTTTTTCGAAAGACCACAAGTCTATATACATTTACATCATTTTAGTGATTATTTCCTTCAGAGACAAAACTATTCTATACTTTCAAAGAGTGCTTGTTTTCCATAATTTACTGATTTTTTTATGATGATACAGTTTGTTCATATTTTTGGTTCTGTTTCTTACACATATACTATAAATTTAACAAGCACTTTAAACAAAAGCTTACTCATGATGCTAATGATTATAACAAAAAAGAGCTTGATATTCCAGTTGGTAAAAGCACTTAGAATAATTAATTTTTAATCTGTCATGTCCGTTTGTTGTTGTTTTTGTGTCACAGTCTCTACAACAAGAGCAGTGATATTTCTACAAACAAATAATCTTGATTTAAGTTATAGGCCATGGACTCCCCAACTGCTGCAAACTTCATGGTGGACATAAGCAGCCTCATATGCAAATCTCACCAAGGAACAAATTAAAAAACCTCAAACAAAACAAAACAGACAAGCTCCATGTACTACAATGGGGTAATATGCAGGATGAAACAAGACTATAAAGGAAAGGAATAGATATTCATAAAAAATATGCCACTGTTCAAGTTTTATATGACTCTCAGCAGTTCGTAAGATCAGTTGCTGAGATTATATATTCTTCCCCAGTAAGACCTCTACTGTAGATAGTTGTGAGAATATAAATATAGGTACATTAAAGAGAGAGAGAGAGAGAGAGAGAGAGAGAGAGAGAGAGATGTTGGTTTGAATGTGGGTGTGTCCTTATCACCAAGTAGTGAATGAACATTTAACAAAAACAAACAAAAGAAAACAAGACTATAATACATATCATATCATAAAGTAGAGAATGCGCATGGTTTGTACCTTTTTAGATGTGTCTAAGTGTTCCCAATCACACTTCTTATGGCTGTCCTATACTTTGTAACATTGGTATGTCAAACGTTGAAAAGACAACGGTAAGTATCATGATAATTATAAAACAAATAGTATTCTTAACTGACTGAGTAGAAGGCCATAGAGGAGGAAGAAAAGTGCAAAGTGTATAATTGGATTTGGATAGACCTATGGTCATAGTAGTAGTAGTAGTCGTCGTCGTCGTAGTCGTCGTCGTCGTCGTAGTAGTAGTAGTAGTCGTCGTCGTCGTAGTCGTCGTCGTCGTAGTAGTAGTAGACAAAATGCGGAAAGATGTAACGCTGTTATCGCTCTCTCTCTGGAAGTGACGTCTGCAATGACGCACGTCACGCACCAGACAGGAAACAATCGCCGCGTCATGGGAGGCTACTCCTGATGGACATAAGAAAGTGAATCAGTCCACGTCAGTATTTTCAGGACATGGAATGATCTCCCCTTTCTTGACAGTCTGACCATGTTGAAGTGTTTCTCTTCCCCACTGTCAGCCCCCACCCCCCCCCCCCCCCCCCCCCCAACCTCACTACTTTCACAATGATTGCATCAAAAGCAGATTTGTGAGGCTTCACCACAAAATGAGTTGCTTTGAACCTGACCCACTTTTCTGCTATGAGCCATTTTAGGCAGGTGGGGGTGAGGCTGTGGATTTTGACTGATTATAAGAGTAAAGCCATTTTTCTACCATGTATTGAAGTACCAATGGTTAATTCTGTTGTCTTTTGCTCTAAAACGCATTTTAAAGACATCCAAGCCCTCATTATGATCACTTATTGGATGCTTAACTTGTCAACTTTCTTTCTTTGTCACTTTCTGCAGTCTATCATTTCAGTTTGAGTAATAAATAGCTTTTCATAGAAATATCCGATTTACCATCTGTTTTCTGTATTGAGTAGTCTTTTTTTTAATTACAGATTAATAATATGTAAACAACTAAAAATTTACCTCTGGTGCAATGCAACTCCTTATGAGGTGGAGCGTCATATTTATAGGAATCAGTGTACCTAGTTTAACCTAAGCAAAGAGATGTGTTGGCAACAGTCAGAATTCTTTGTGCCAGAAAGGCACAGTGTCATACTGTGGTATGGCGATGATAATCACCACATGTATGGCAAAGTCTGAGCTGTCTTGACCAGTGTTAAAGTGATCCAATCTAGCTCACTGGAAACATTTCATTTGAACAGAAATCACTGTTAAGTTTGTTACTGGGAAAATGATTGTAGCATTGTCGTTGTCAGTATCATTAGTGTGATGATGGTTATGATGCTGTAACTACCATACTGAATTCTACTGTACTGTTCTTTTCTATCATATGATGTTACGTTAAATCATATTGTTGTATATTGCATTGTATTCTATTGAATTATATCATTTTCTAGTATGTTTTATTCATTGTATGATATTATAAGAAGTTTTAATTCATCATGTTATATCATATCGTTTTATATCAAATCATATCATACGTCCACACTCGTTGGCATTGTTATCACTATCGGCAGCAGGCTACTTTCATAATGCAAGGTTGATCCATATTTCTGTAAAAAAACATAATTCGATGGCTTTCTTCTGTTGTCTCAACATTGTGCTTTTTCCACGGAAATTTGTGATCTGTCCTCCAAGCATTATGCCCCACAAATCAATACTTCTTTGTTTTCTGTTTCTAAATACTGACAAAGCTTCCTCTCCATGACTCCACACCCTCTTTCAGCTCTCTCTGTGTGTGGCGTGGGGTTTGCTTTGTTTTCACTACGGTCCCTACCTGGGCATGGTCTCAGTCCTCTGGGGCACACTGCCTTCAGAACTGAACACAGCAAAGTGCAGAAATATCGATGCATGGCCTGCACTTCTTGCACTGCGCCAGCACAGGAACCTTGTCATTCTTCTTCTTCCACTAACGCTCAGACAGAACTGGTATTTTGTCTGTCATAAAAGCAAAAATGCCTTGCGCTGCCGTTAAGCGCCTGACAAGTCAGGCCCAGCGCATCACGACTTCGGCATGGGATATTTGTAATCAAGAGAGAGAGAGAGAGAGAGAGAGGAAAGATAAAGAATGAATGAATGAATCCCTTTTTTCCGAGGGTAATAGAGTAAGTATTCATATATTTTTAAATTTCTTTTGGAGAGAGAGAGAGAGGGGGGGGGGGAGGGGGGGGGGGGGGGGGGGGGGGGGGGGGGGGGGGCGGGGAATTACCTCTTTTCTTAAAGGGAAGCAGGAATGAGAAGAAATTCAAATTCATTCAATAAAATCAGCTGGGGACATGTAGGAGCAGAAGAAATAAAAATTAATATGTGTAAAAAACAACATTCTTGTGTGAGAATGTTGCCCGTCACACGTGTTATGAAAGCACTGCTCATGACAGTCTGCACTAGAGCATCGATAATGCCAAACGGAAGAGTGCATCCACTCCAGCTCTTTATTCTCACAATACACGCAGCAGGTAACTCTGAGACAGTTCTTGGTTCTAGACAAAAAGGTTCGACGTAAATGAAAGCGAAATAACACGTCAGAAACACACACACACACATACAACACACACACACACAGACGCGCGCGCGCGCACACACGAGAGAGCGAGCGCTGTGTGTGTGTGCGTGTGTGTGAGAGAGAGAGAGAGAGAGAGAGAGAGAGAGAGAGAGGAGCGCGCGCGAGAGAGAGAGAGCGCGAGAGAGATAACAATGACAACGGTTTATTTGGGTTAAGCACATTCAAGCACAAAGGGAATGAGAGGAAAGGGGTAGTGCATTATATAAACATGAAAATCTATTATTATCAACACAAATCCCATAGGACAATGAACATCATGACACGGATAGCAAACAATGAAGTCGATTTTGACATACAGTAAGTGTAACATAGAAATGATAAATCTTTACCAAGTAGAAATTAAAACTTGCAACACAACTGTAAATAAAATCATGAAACATCACCAGAATGATTTCCTTTCCTGAAAGTCCTTTTAACTTCGGAAGACATTTAAAAAAGAACTTCTTCCACTTTCTGACAAAAATATTTTGAGCAAGTATTTAAAAAGGCCTTAATGTTATGAATAATTGCTGTTTAAAGCACGTCATATTGGCTGCCAGGCAATCGAAGGCGAGAGAGAGAGAGAGAGAGAGAGAGAGAGAGAGAGAGAGAGAGAGAGAGAGAGAGAGAGAGAGAGAGAGAGAGATCCTTATTTTAACAGATCTTCTAAAAAAAACAGAAGCAGTTTTGTCGACCGCTCAGACAGCAAATATTGTCGTCTGCCATATGAGCAAAAACACGTTGCTCTGCTGTTAAGTGTGCGACAAGTCATACCCAGCGCATCCGACTTCGGCGTGGGTGAGAATTTATATATTCCAAGTCTTTTCTTGTACAAAAAAAGGCAGGAGAATGGACCAAGAAGGCAGAA
Source organism: Rapana venosa (assembly GCA_028751875.1). Lineage (NCBI taxonomy): Eukaryota > Metazoa > Mollusca > Gastropoda > Neogastropoda > Muricidae > Rapana > Rapana venosa. The sequence goes on from CM054141.1 coordinate 5,080,446, forward strand.
AATAGACAAGAAAGAAGCAAAAGGACAAGGCAGAAACAAAGAGAAGGATAGAAAAGGGGGAATTTCTAGCACAGAACTTCCAGAAGGTGAGGATACTATTTGTACTGACAGGACCTCGGCATCTCCACGGGAGGGAAGAGGAAATACTATGTCCTCGGTTTAAAGAGATCTTTATTCAGAAACATGAATAGTATGCATACACATGTCATTGAAAACAATAACAAGCAATTAATATTTATTTATCTATCTATACCATTTTAAGTCACAGCAGATTTCTCTGCGTGAAATCCAGGCTGCTCCTCTCCCGGGAGAGCCCGTCGCCACAAGAGCAGCCCCACCCATTACTTTTTTTTCTTCTACTGTATTTATTTCCTTATCAGAGTTGCTTTTTTCCCCTACATACTTTTGCCAGACACAACTCTTTTGCTGCCATGGGTTCTTTTACGTGCGCTAAATAATTATGTGCAACACACAGGACCTCGGTTTATCGTTTCATCCGAAAGACTAGCACCTAGACCACAAGTTATGGTCTAATGGATGGGGGGGAAAGTTTTAGGCCCAAACAGGGATCAAACCACCGCACATTTCCGAACCGGACTTTTCGCTTTTTAGGCAGGTGCGTACCTCTAGACCATCGATCCACTCATAGCCTACATCCTTGCCTAACACTATCATCAACTCATTGACCACCTTGCCTGCTTGCCTGCCAGCATTCCTAGTGTCCCATTGCAGGTAATAATAATGCAAAGATGGCTTTTCCCTTCACAGGGAAGAGAAGTCTTTATAAGAAGACAACCATAAAAAACCCCACTTCCCTTGAAATTGGAATGGGTTTGTGAAATGGATTGATGTGATGTGTAATTGCCAAGAGCCTTTGAAGGTGCTTTCTTTCAAACAGTTAAAAGTCCCTTGCTGACCTCTTCTTCATCTTGTGTTGTGTTCTTCGATTCAAATTACTGTTAGGAGCGTTTTCATTGTGAAGATGGTGACACTGTCATCTTTTTCTTGGGTTTGCTGATTCAAATTACTGTTAGGAGCGTTTTCATTGTGAAGATGGTGACACTGTAATCTTTTTCTTGGGTTTGCTGATTCAAATTACTGTTAGAAGTTTTCATTGTGAAGATGGTGACAATGTAATCTGTTTTTGGTTTGCCATTCAAATTATTCTTTAGGCGCATTTTCGTTATGAAGATGGTTAATCTGTAATCTTTATTTTGTTTGTTGATTTAAATTAGAGTTAGGAGCGTTTTCATAATGAAGATGGTGACACAGTAATCTTTCGTTTGTTGATTTAAATTAGAGTTAGGAGCGTTTTCATTGTGAAGATGGTGACACTGTAATCTTTCTTTTGTTTGTTGATTTAAATTAGAGTTAGGAGCGTTTTCATTGTGAAGATGGTGACACTGTAATCTTTATGTGGTTTGTTGATTTAAATTAGAATTAGGAGCGTTGTCAGTGTGAAGATGGTGACACTGTAATCTTTCTTGGGTTTGCTAATGTAATTATTGTGAGAATCGTTTTCATTGTGAAGATGGTGACACTGTAATCTTTGTTTGGTTTGGTTTTTTTGTTTAAATGTTATATGACAAAGGACGATCTATAGATTTTGAAGAAATTTGCGAATTACTTGTTCTGTGAAGGGGAAAATTCAGTATGTGATAGGAGGAGGAGGTTGTGTGTGTGCATCGTGTATGTGTGTGTGTGCGTGTATGTGTGTGTGCGTACGCGTATGTATGTGTGTACGTCAATAAGCTAGCAGCTAAGTTTCATTATCTTGCAACAATAGAACAAGACAGCCGTTGTTATGATTGTAGAGTTTTTTGTCTGGTTGAATAAACTTCCAGCACTGAAGGATTCCTTTACTTCTTCCTTTGAGCTTTAGGCTGTGTCTGTCTTTGCGTGAATGCGCCTTCTGTTGGTACACACACACAAACACGCACGCACGCATGCGTGAGCGCACACACACACACACACACACACACACACACACACCTTCGCGTGGAAAGACCTTGCGCACAGCACAAAGGAAATTTACCCCCCCCCCCCCCCCCCCCCCCCCCTAAAAAAAAATGCACACAAAACAGTACAAATACAACTTAGGCACTGACATAAAAACCAACCAAAAAAACCAAAAACATATTTAAAGGTATACACAGACATAAATAAAATCAAACAGAAAGTCAAAAACTAAAGTAAGAAATGAAACTAAGACAGATATAAAGTTATACACTGAAGTAACAAGCAGAACAAAGAACAGATATAATACAAACATAAACCAGCAAACAAGAAAAACAAACTCTGTGAAATAGACCGAAGTCAGGATACGCTTATAGCAACACTTTACCCAGTGAGACAGACTGAGATCACAATCACTTTATTCCTCATGTCCTGAACTCAGCAATCACCAGCGCAGCAAAAACCACTTGCCTATAATACACAATAGTCACATATTATATTCTGATGTGCTTCTTTACATCACTTCTTCATTTGCTTGTTTTTCTTTGTACCAGTTATTTATTACTAGTGAATTTATTCTAGTCACCAAATCAATTATTCATAAAATGATTACTCGTAAAGTTAACTTTTTTTTTTTAACTTATAAGCTTGTAGATATTTTTTTAAGCCTGAAAACTTTTTTTCTGTCGTATTTTAAATCTACTTGAATCCATTCTCTGGTGTGTGTGTGTGTGTGTTGTGTGTGTGTGTGTGTGTGTGTGTGTGTGTGTGTGTGTGTGTTTGTGTGAGAGTGTGTGTGTGTAAGTGTGCGTTTGTAAGATAATTTTGCATAATTATAGTTTGTGTTATCAATTAATTGTTGAATATGATTAATGTCATTTGTTGTGAAGCGCCTAGGCGTTGAAACAGATTGGCAGAAATGAAAGCATCTATTAGTGAGGTAGTTACAATTATATTACTTATAATAATACTCATTGACGCATTATACTTTGTCGTCATCATTTTTACTATCATCATCATCATTATTATCATAGCATTATCATAAAGACGTGAAATGAAGCCTGTCATAACCGCTTTGAATCACTCACAAATTTGGTACATACCTTTAAGTGCCCAACTTATTTTCTGCCTTGCCAATCCATATACAAACTTGTCGATTGGCACACATATTTTGTTCATTTAAAAAAAAAAGTTATTCCTCTTCTATATTTCTGTATTCGCGCCCGCGCACACACACACACACACACACACACACAGAGCACAGCACACATACACAGGTGTGCAGGTATGTGTGCTTTTGCATGTAGCACATTTACGCACACACACACACTGGCATACATCTACCCCCCCCCCCCCCCCCACACACACACACATCCCCCCCCCCCCCCCCCGCCACACACACATACCTCCCCCCCCCACACCCAACACATTCCTTCCCCCCCCCTCTCCCCCAACACACATACAACTCACAACCCCCCACTCCCCCCCTCCCTCCACACACCCCTCCACACACACACACACACAACACTCATACGGATGAGACTTTAAACCCAGGCCCCGTGTGCGAACGCACGCAGAACATCTTGCGCACAAGTTAAATCCTGTTCCGCTTTTCGAAAGAGTAAGCCATTGTGTGCCGGTGAGAACGGATGACAAAATCGACAAAACCGCATACACACGGGGACTGGATGTGAAAAAAAGCACGTAAGTTCTTATTCCATTATCCTCGATATAAAGAGAAATGAAATAAAATAAATAAATAAAATAACATAAACCCACCCTACTCATACACAACCCTTTCCCCCTCCCCCCCTCTCCCCCAACACACACACACAAACTCACAACCCCCCATCTCCCTCCAACCTCCCCTCCGTCCCCCCCCCCCCCCCCCTTCCCCCCACACACACACAACACTCATACCAGCGTGAGATGCACATACACACACAACCCCCCCCCCCCCCCCCCCCCAACACACACCACTCATACGAGCGTGCCATGCACACACAACACACACAGTCACACTCACGCGCACACAAACCCCCCCCCCCCCTCCCCAAAACACACACACCACTCATACGAGTGTGCCATGCACACACACACACCCCCCCCCCCCCCCCCAACACACACATACAACACTCATACGAGCGTGCCATGCACACACAACACTCATACGAGCGTGCCACGCAAACACACACACACAGACGCACCCCCCCACACACACATACAACACTCATACGAGCGTGCCATGCACACACAACACTCATACGAGCGTGCCACGCAAACACACACACACAGACGCACCCCCCCCCACACACACACACATACAACACTCATACGAGCGTGCCATGCACACACACCCACACAAACTCACAACCCCCCCCCCCCCCCCCACCACACACATACAACACTCATACGAGCGTGCCATGCACACACACACACAAACTCACAGCCCCCCCCCCCCCCCCACACACACACACACACAACACAACACACTCACAATCCCCCCCCCTCACACACACCCCCACACACACACAACACACTCCTATTCCCCCCATTCCCCCCACAGCCTCAACGAAAGGACAGAACAGGCAGAGCCTCCCTCTGGCCCAGGGCCTGGAGGCAGTCCAGGAGCACCATCAGGGAAGGCCCATCCTCCCTGTCAGCCAACCGGAACACCTGGTTCCGCACGGACCGGAAGTCGTTGAGGCCCAGCCTCGCTATGGTGGCCGGGTCGGGCGGAACACTCCAGACGCCATGTTTCTGGATCAGCTGTTGGCACAGCTTGCCGTGTTTGTGCACGCTGTACGGACAGACACACAGACAGACACAGACGGACAGACAGACACACACATACACACACATGCGTGCACACACATACACACACACAGACACTCGCGTGCGCGCACATACACGCAGACAAACACACACACGCGCGCGTGTGCACAGACATACATGCAGACACACAAGCGCGCGTACGCCCACACACGCGCGTGCGCACACTCACGCAGACACACACACATATACACGCTCGCACGCGCGCGCACATGGGGACTAGGTGTATAAAGAAACGCGCACAAGTGTTTAATTTCTTTTGTACCAGAAATAAAAGAATAAGAAGAAACATAAACACACACTTGCCACCCCCCCCCCCCCCACCCACCCACCCCTACCCACCCACCCACAGACACACCTCACGCATGCATACAAACATAACGTAATACTGGACATTCAGGTTTGTTTTCGTCATATTTTTTTGTTGAGGGAATGCAATCAACGTTGTCATAGAAACAGCATTAACCAGCAGAAAATCTGCCCCCTGCATTATTTTACGGTAGTTTTCACGTACTGCCAACCCCCGTATCAAGACCTGTTTCAGCCAGCTTGGATCTGCCTGAACAGATTTAGGAAGCGGAAAGTGATGGGTTAAGACAGTGATCTTAATTCCAGAATGGTTATTAAGAGCTCTCTCTCTCTCTCTCTCTCTCTCTCTCTCTCTCTCTCTCTTATTAGTCTATATTTGCAGTAAGTGTTAGATAAGAAATGATTTTTTTTTGCACTGAAAATTGAAATACGTTTTCTTCTTCTTCTTTGAACGCTCAGAAAGCAACTATTGTTGTCTGTCGTATTAGTGAAAATGCATCGCGCTGCCGTTAAGCGCCTGACAAGTCAGGCCCAGCGCATCCGACTTCGGCGTGGGAGAGAATCGCTTTATTTTAAGTCTTTCTGGGGGAAAAAACACCTGGCAGGAGAATGGACCGAGAAGGCAGAAAATAGACAAGAAGGAGGTGACAAGAAGAAAAAGAACAAGGCAGAATCAAAGAGAGGGATAGAAAAGAGGGAATTCCCGGCACAGAATTTCTAGAAGGTGGGGTTACTGTTCATAACGATAGGCCCCTGGTATCCCCACAAGGGGAATACGTTTTCTTATTTTTCAGCTCTTGCACAGTACAGCTGTGTAATGATTTATCAAGAAGATAGTTAAGGTGTCTACGATTAGATGCCTGCCTAAGTTTTTAGCTTGAAAGCTGTAGACCAGATCTCAAACCGGACTTTTGAGTTTGATGCAACATGATCTCTGGCTGATGTTCTCAAGTAGCTGAAGTGAGGCACTCGTGATTCCAGGCTATGCGGTTACTGAGGCTATGCACCTCTTCCAGTGTGGACGTTTATCAGGCTTTTTCAGGCTGTATCGCCTGCCACTAGATTGGACTCCCAATTAAGGAATCTGGTTTCGGTTTCATGTGATTTGATGTGTCATTGATGTAGTTTCTCCCACTACGTGGTGACCGTTGTGGGTTAACCCCTTATGGACAGCCAAGGGCGTTGATACAAGGAACGACAGTAGAGTTGGTTTTTATACCTTGGTTTATTCTGTATATAGTTGCACAGTTTTAATATGAAGTTTAAGATTTTAAACGGTGTCAGCCCTGATATGGCCCCTGTGGTCGGCGGGGCTATAAACAACAGGATTAGAGAGGATTGGATTCCATTCCTTTCTATGTCAGAATGAATTTATAACCCAAGGTTCTCTACTCAAAGGTCCACTTGATGTCTGCATCTCTGTATTAATACTTATTCTTTTTCTGTTTTTTATTATTTTTTTAAAATTTAAATCTTTTATATCGAGGATAATGGAATAAGCACACATGTGCTTTTTTACATCCAGTTCCCGTCTGTATGCGGTTTTGTAAATTTGTCATCTGTTCCCACCGGCACTTCTTCTCAAACCTTAGTACACCATTTTTTCCCTTTTTACTCTAAATTTGCCTAAGAAAATTAAACTTAAACGCAGACGGAAAAGCTGATGTCATTAAAAATGAAACGGGATTCGGTAAAAAGCAAAATACACCCCCCCCCCAACAAACAAAAAAGAGAAAAAAAACCCAAACAAAAGCAGACTAAAGGTGACAGACTGAAGGTGGCAGACTGACTGGTATCCGAAGTTGTGCCTGAGGTAAGAGATGACATCCTGGAAGCGATGCAGCAGTCTGGCTTCTCTGGCACTGTCCCTCCTGCCAGTCTTGGGGTCCTTGCAGTCAGCGCGGATCTTCTGGGGTAGGCTTAGCACCGTGACCCTGCACATCCGTGTATTGTGCTGGGTTGTATTGCGTTATTGTTGCTGTCGATGTTGTTGTTGCATGGTCCTTAGGCTTGACACCCTGAGGGTCAACCAGAATAGGTGAGTGAGTGACCCTCCACCACGAAATGAGTCGCACTGCACCTGGTTCACTTTTTGCACTAGGAGCTAGTTTATTTATTTATTTTTATTCTTTTATTTCAAGGATAATGGAATAAGCACTCATGTGCTTTTTTCATCTAGTCCCCGCGTGTATAGGCAGCTGGATGTGGGTCAAGTTGTTGATTTTGATATTTTGATCGGTTATAAAAATATGTTTTTGTCTACCTTGTACTAAAGTATCAAGGCGTAATTTCGTTTCCTGTTGTTTTAAAATCGCGATTAAAAACACCCAAGTACTATTCGTGACCGTCTTATTAAAATGCACAATTTGTCGATTTCTCATTGTCGTCACTTCCTGGAGTCTAGCATTTCAATTAGAAATAGTTCTTGTTTATAGAACTGTCCGATTTTCAGTCTTTTTTGTGCACTGAATATCCTTTTTATTGCAGATTAATATGTTTTATTGACTCAGAATGGACGTCTCATGTAACGCGACTCGGTATGTGGTAGAGAGTCACATATTCACTCTGACTCAATCCACTCTATATTATGCACTCACTGTGAGATTGTAAGTACACACTAGATGATAAATTTGCATGTGTGACCGCAACATCTTGCAACATCTGCTGCTATATTCCAACTTCAGAGGATTTTTTTTCTCCTTTAAAGAAGAGTGCAGGTTGTTATGTCAAGGGTGCTGAACAATATCACCATAACATTTGACAACATAACAACATATTAAATTAGGCCTCGATACTTCAGCTTACAGTAACAGCCAACATATAATCATGGTGAATGGATAGCTCAGTGGTAAGAGCACACGTTTTCCTCAAGCTAAGGTTAAGCAGCATTGAGCATGGTTACCAAGTGGATGGGTGACCGTTTGTGCACCTTTGCTTCAGTACAGTCCCCAAGTTTGCCCAGCTGTAAATGGGTACCTGCCCTCTTTACGGTCAGGGAAAGTAAAGCAGCGAGGGAGAGGAGTTGGATGCTACCGTCAATAATATTGGAGAAGCTGAGGTCTCTAAACCGTGGTCGAGTGGTTTAGGCGGTCAACTCGTGATCCAGAGGTCGCGGGTTCGATCCTCACTCGGCTCGGTGTTGTGTCCTTGGGAATGACACTTTACTCCTATTTTCCTCACTCCACCCAGGTGTACAAGTGGGTACCAGCTCTGCTGGGGAAGTATCTGGCGACAGACTAGCGTCCTGTCACAGGGGTGGTGAACAACCATCAGTTCGCTTAACGCTACAGAAACCGGGATAAGCTCCGGCTCTATGGGCCTTCTGGCTCGAAAGAACAAACTACTACTGAGGTCTCTAACATCTTGCTACCCAATGCCAGCATAGGTTATGGGTACACCTTAAACTTTTAATAGCCATCACAACTTTTGGCCGGGCCAAGATGCTGCGTTATTTTGCATTTTACTATATTGTGTTGTATGGTGATGCTGTGTGTTATAGTGTGCAGAACTGCAGTGGAGAGTATTTTATTGCTATAGTTTGCTATATCTTGCGTTTTCTTTGAGTGTTACATTTAAATTCATTACATTGCGTACAAGTATTGAATTGTTTTCAGAATGAAATACTGTTAAGCAATCCGATGCACTACTGTACTGAACTTTATTGTACCGTGTTGTATTGTATTGACCTCCGTGAAAACACACAATATAGTGCACATTATAATATTTTTTTTCAGCTATTGATGTAGTCAGAGAGAGAGAGGGAGGGAGGGAGGGAGCGAGAGAGAGAGAGAGAGAGAGAGAGAGAGAGAGAGAGAGAGAGAGAGAGAGAGAGAGAGAGAGAGAAGACAGACAGACAGACAGACAGACAGAGACAGCAGAGACAGAGACAAACAGGGACATCCAAACAGCCAGCCAACCAATCAGCCAGCCAGCCGGAGAGACAGAAACAGACAGACAGGGACAGCCAAACAGCCAGCCAACCAGCCGGAGAGCTAGAGACAGAAAAAGACAGAGAGGGACAGCCAGTCAGTCAGCCGGAGAGACAGAGACAGACAGAGACAGACAGAGAGGGACAGCCAGCCAGCCAACCAGCCAGCCAGCCAGCCAGCCAAAGAGTCTGAATACCCATAAAAGCGATGGCGGTTCTCACTGTCTTCTGGGCACACAGTGTCCTCATCACTGCCCTCCTTCTCTGGGTGACTGCACTTGGAGGGCACCCCTTTAAACACCTGGCAGTCAGTTTTGTGCACACACACACGCACACATACACGCACACGAATGCACACACACATGCACGCATGCACACACATGCACGCACACACACATAATTATATTCTTGATCATTTTTTATATATCAATGGCAAGCATCTTCACTAATTCTTCCTCTTTTTCTTTAAAAGCGACACTTAGCCAGTTGGCTATAAAATTCTATCTCCCCTCCCCTCCCCCACACACACAAATACACACGCTTGCGCACGGACAGACAGACAGACAGACAGACAGACAGACAACACACACAGACAGACAGACAGACAGACACACACACACACACAGAGGTGCAAAGCATGGAGAGGATTCTGTAGAACTGCATGTTCCATTATCTTTACAAGAGGGCTATCATTTACTAGAAGAGGCATCGTGGAGCAGGGCTTAAAAAGCTTATTATCAAAACGAGCACCTTTTCAGACAAATCTTTAATCACTGTCCCTGTTTTTAGGAATATTTATCACTCTGAAACCTACACAAGTTTGGCCATGGCAAAAAAGGTTAGCGCTTTATTTTTTAGGATAAAACTTAATGCTTTTATCACCAAATATAGCAAAAATATAAAATGTTTGTGCGGTGAGAAAAATACTAGCATTCATATAATTTTTTAATGTAAGAGTATAAAACCATTCTTACCTTCTTTTTCTGAAAAGTCCTTAGATAAGATATTAAAAATATTAATTTGGCATTTCGAATAACAAAATCTTTAATGAACAGACCTACAGGACATTTGTTATAGTTATAACTCGCCTTAGTATTTCTTATGTATTCATTTGTTGTTATCATTGCTTAACCTTTTTATGTATACTGCTTAGGATATTAAGCAACAGATACCAATTTCACAGCACACAGCCATCAACATCAATGTCCCCTCCCCTCCCCTTCCCATCGTCTAATATCACTTTGAGTGAACAGACGTAAAATCGAAGTAACAACAACACAGAGGATTTACAAAGCGCATGAAAACCTTAACAGCCAAAGGTGTGATCGCACAGCTGTATAGTTTTGTTACGTATTGTTTGTGATGTTTTGAATCATACTGTATCGTAATCTACCGCATTACGTTGTACAGTATTGCATTGCATTACGCTGTATTATAATTATTAAACTGCACTGTATTGTACTACACGTGGAACGGTGTTCTAGAGGTAAAGCAACTACCTAGAAAAGTGAAAAAGTCCAGGTTCAAAGTGTGTGGAGGTTTGATCCCCGTTTGTGCCCGAAACTTTTCCCCTCATCCACTTGACCGTGAGTGGCGGTTTGGGTGGGTTTTTTTGATGAGACGATAAGCCGAGGTTTCGTGTGCAACAGGCATTTAGTACACGTAAAAGAACCCACGGCACTACACGAGTTGTCCCTGGCAAACTTTTGTAAAAAAACAACAACACCCCCCCCCCCTCCAAACCAGCCACTATGATAGGAAAACAAATACACATACAGGTAAGAAAAAAGGTGGCGCTGCTCTTGTGGCGACGCGTTCTTCCTGGGGACTGCGGCCCAAATTTTACGCAGTTGAATACCAATACAAAAAAATACAATGCCAATACAGTTAATTCGATACGATACAACAGTCAATTCGATACGATACAATACAATACAACACGAAACAACGCGATACAACACGACCTAATCCATCGCAGTACATGACGGTATGCATGAATGAGGGACGGGATAACTCAGTGGTCGAAGCACTCGCTTTCCCCCCAGCCAAGTTAAGCAGCGTCGAGCGTGGTTACCAATTAGATGGGCGACCGTTTTCGCGCCTTGGCTTCAGTACAGTTCCCCCAGCTGTAAATGGGTACCTGCCCTCTTTAGGGGTCAGGGAAGGTAAAGCAGCGAGGGAGAGGAGATGGGCGCCGCCCTCAATATGCTGGCCCCTAGAGAAGTTGAGGTCTCTGACGCCTCGCTCCCCTACGACCTTAATATAGGTTATGGGACACCTTTACCTCTTACACGATGGTATGGTATTCCCCAACCAGAGTTTTCTAGCGGCGAACCCTGATGTCCTTGTTAAGATCAGTGCTCCGCGCCGCTCTGTCTCACCTGGCCAATGATGCGGTTCTCCAGCTGGTATGCCACCTCCCCAAGCAGAGCATGAGGGGCCTGCAGGCTGGCCCAGGTCTTGTCCTCAGCCATCCTCACCACCCGATGCAGCAAGGACAGCTTGCTGGAACCGCCTGCAGACTGATTGCTGCTGCTTCTGCTGCTTCTGGAGCCACCCGTACCCTGACTGCTGCTTCTGGAGCCACCCGTACCCTGACTGCTGTCTGCCTCTGCCATCTTCTTGAGGGCATTGTCTTGGGAGTGAGGCATTGGTTGGGTGGAGTTGGTGGTCGTGGTTGTTGTGGTGGTGGGGATGATGATGGTGGTGGTGGTAGGGATGGTGGTGGTGGGGATGGTGGTGGTGGTGTTGTCAGTGTGGTGAGATGAGGGTGTGGAGGTGGTGGTGGTGGTGGTGTTGGTGTGGTGGTAGGGGTGGAGGTTATGGGTGGCGTTGGTGTTTGTGTCTCTGTGAAAGCGGTTTTTTCGCTTCTTTGCTTCTTCTGTGGGGAGAGAGAACCAAAAAAAAAAGGAAAAAAGGAAAGACAACATGAGGAAGAACATCTCTGCAATGTTGGGATATACGGTAGTTTTATGACACATGCGTAAAAATCTGCATGCAGCAAAAAAAGTCTGTTCACATGGATCATAATTTTATGTTCAAAGTGCCATTATTATTTTTACTCTTTTGTTGTCTCCTGCATTGTTCATATGATCACCTTGCAACAAGATACATATATTTCGAAAAGAACCAAGTCTTCAACTTGGAAAGTAAATATCCATTTCACTGTGGAGTCTTCTTCTTCTTCCTTTTTTGTGATGTTTCTCCCAGGGGAGGTTTGACATTGATGAGCCTTCTCCATCTCTCTCTGTTTTGAGCTTCCTCCTTATTTATGCCCCTTTCTCTAAGATCATCTGCAATACAGGCAGCCCAGGTTTTGCTAGGTCTTCCCTTTGGTCTCTTTCCATCCACGACGAAGTTCATTGCCCTTTTTATGATGTGGTGGTCTGCTTTCCGTTGAACGTGCCTAAAACCAGCGCAGTCTACTGCTACTAGCTACAGACTTCAGATCATCAATTTTGCACATTCTCCATAGTTCTTCATAAACCATAGAGGGCATGAACAAAATTGTAGGTTTAAAAAACACTTGTTTTTTCTGCCTCATCTTCTGTGATGTTTCTGTCCTGCTGTTCCCACACCGCTTATCTTAATCTCTGCGACCCAGGCTCCTCAGCATCACCATCCTCAGATTCGTTATGTCTCATCCTCAGGGTCAGAAGTACACAGGGAGCCCATCAATTTCAGGCCGCCGTAAGGCCACCCGCCAGAGGGGCCCTTGCACTGCTGCTGGCTTACTTTGGTGGTATTTCATGGTGCCTGTTCTAAGCTAACGTACGCGAGACACCACCTACTAAGCCCCCTACTGACTCAGTCGCGGAGCCACTGGGATAGCCTAGTGGTTAGAACATTGCGCTCGCAATCTGACGACCCGGGTTCGATTCCCGTTCAAGGGGATATTTTCCCCTAGAGTTAACATCAGTGCAGACTCTACTCTCCCCCAAAGTCCTTCAGATGAGATTACAAACCAAGGTCCCGTGTGCGAACGCACGCAGAACATCTTGCTCACACGCTAAATCCTGTTCCGCTTTTCGTAAGAGTAGGCCATTGTGTGCCGGTGGGAACAGACGACAAAATTTACAAAACATACACACGGGGACTGAATGTAAAAAGCAGATAAGTGCTTATTCCATTATCCTCGATATAAAAGAAATAAATTAAAAAATTAAATTAAAAATATTTAAAAACTAAAAAGCTTAGCGAGTCACCCATCCGAGGTGGCAACCACCACATCGTCCCTCCAACTACCTTAATTCCCTGTAGGCCTTCAATCCCTAAGTTGTTGACACAAACTCACAACGGGCACAGAAGTGACTGGGAAACCAAAACTCACTATGAGCGCTTTTTTCTCTCTCTCTCTCTCCAAAATATGCTTCTGTAATGACTTTTTCCGCACCTGATATCAGTCTATTCAGATTGCTCCTCAGCATGACTTGACTGTTAGATTGTTCTGACAATGCTAAGGATTGCCATTATCAGGGAGCTGGTGTGACAATCATGAACTGGGTGCATGTTGTTGGCCGTTGTCTTGTCTGCAAGCTCTTGTTTCAGACTCGTGCGAGTCAGGCAGATGTTTGCTATATGAAACCTTACACAAATGATGCTATTATTTGATTGATGTCAGCCGACTGCCTTGCAAGTTTACCGGACTTTACTACTTAATTAAAAGAAAAATTACACAGCACGCAGATCCAGCATAACTCAGTCAAGGGTCCAGGACCCAGTGCTAAAATCAGCCCCTTCTTTTTACTGAGTCCATGTGCGGTCAGTTTCTTCTATAATTAGTACCAGCTGGGATTGGATAGATAGCAGCTGAGAGAAGCTGATAGTGTATGTGTGTGTGTTTGTGTGTGTGTGTGTGGGGGGGGGGTAACTGACAGCTGTGATAAAAGAAACCAACAAAGCCCCCGACCAACCTGGATATTGAGAACACACAACGTTCTCGTCATCGTCGACAAAGGAGTTGTGCACGTAGAGGCCCCTGGTCCATTTCTCCCTGTCCTGCCGGCACTTGTTTGTCCTCTCCTTCAACTTCTCCGTCTCTGCACGAAGCTTCTCGATAGCCTCCGAATACATCTCGCTGTCTATCCCTGCTTCTTCCAGCCACTCCTCAGAGTCACCATCCGACTGGTCCAGCGAAGCCTCTCCTCTGTTTGCCATTTGGGAGACGTATGTCCGACACAGCGGGTCTGCAAAAGAGAGGTGCTTTCGGCTGTCGAAGTCCAGAGGAGAGAAGACTCGGGGGGAAGGGTCGGAGCTGCTCCTTCTTGGGAAACCGGAGTCGATGTCCTCGTTCTCGAGCAGCTCTAAGCAGTCTCTGGAATCCTCGTGTAGATCACAGCTGTCAACCATTCTGCGTGGGTCGCATTCATCTGGGTATTGTTCCTGCAGGTCACACGTGCAGTAGTTGTTTTCGCTCACACTGAACCTCTGCTGGTGTCTGTCCCACACGTCAGGCCTGTCTTGCTGGTCTGGTTGCTGGTCCCACCTGTCCCAGTACTGATCCCGCAGGCCAGACAGGTCCTGGTGTTTATCGTGCATATCAGACAGGTCCTCACCCACACTGTGCCTGAACTGGGACGCATCAAGTACGCTTGTCTTTTCCTGATATGCCTCGTGGAGATCAGAAAGGTCCTGATGGTTCCTGCTCATTTTGAAGCTCTCTTGGACATCTTGATCCTGGCGAGTGTTCTGAGCATTATCACTCAAACAGAAATCATCGCTGTATTTTTCATACAGCTGGCGTTTTTCACTGACAAGCTGATTGAAAACATTCTGCACACTTTCCATGAAGCTGTACCTTGGAGAAATGTCCAGATGGCCGGCGTCCTCTGGTGTGCAGCCTAAACTTGAAAGTGAACTCGTGTCTCGATTGGTATTTTCGTTTTGAAAACAGTGCTGAGAAGATTGCTTCCTTTTACGAATGAATCTTTCAGCAATTTTGAAGTTACCCCTTTTTAACCAGCTTTCTCGGAAGGAAAATAAAGGTCTGCGGGTAGGAACTCTGTGCGTTTTGTCATTTGAGAGAAAGTATCCATCCTTTGGGATCATTTGTAATGAATTGGTCTTCCTCCTTCGTGTTGGTTCATGTATCATGCTATCCCCATTGTTTGGGGTAGAGACAGTGAGATTCAAACGTCTCTGGCGTTGCCTTGGAAAGGATCGAGAATAAGCTTTGTTGTTCTTTGTGGTGTCTGCATGGTTTTTAAACACGAGGTCCTGATAACGTTCTTCACTCTGGCCCCGGGGAGACCTTAGTCGCTGAAGTCGCTTGGCACATTTGCCCCCACCCTCTGGACTCGCTTCTAAGCTGTCCGGAGAAAATTCAGCCACACTGTTCAGTAAACTACAGTATGAGTTTCGAAAGTCTAACAGCTCTTTCCTGCTTTCGTTGAGGTCACGAAAGTGTTTGTCACCAAAGAGAAATTTCTCCGCGCTGTGCAATCGTGACAGTCGACCAGAAAGCGGTGTCGAAGTCTTTCTCTCTTCAGAAAACCGAGACCTGCCAGGCCGTGTCCTGGTGTACTGCAGACGGTGGCCAAACACTGCACTGTCTCCATCAGCCTCCTCCTCTGTCTGGGGGGGAGAATCCAGCTGCAAAGGAGGTATGTAAGGCCCCCGTCTCTGATCGTCTCCCACGACCTTTTTGTTGAAACGACTGGGTGATCTGTCCGTGTGATAGCTTTGCTCTCCATCTTTATAACGCTTGGTCTTGAAGGGAAAAAAGCTGCCCCCGCTGTAGTTACACTGAACGTTTCTACCCCCCATCTGCCCTGCTTCTGACGCTGGTCTTTTGGGTGGAGGAGTTGTGTACCTGATGTCTGGCATGGAAGGCAGATGGCTGCCCGGTTTCTTAGGGGTGACTGGCAGTGAGGGCGGAGGACGCTTACCCATGACACCGTCTGCAGTGTTTCTGCGAGGTATCATAGGAGGCTTTCTGCCGCTGCTCTCTTTGAACACAGCTGGAAACACTGAGGGCTGGGGGTGATGCTCGCCTTCAAGCGAGGCCGTCCTGGGTTAGAAGGCGGTAAGTGAGTGATGCTATTGAAACCCGGTGTGGTTTTAGTCCATGACGGTTTTAGCGGGAAGGCAGGCGTTTTGGAAAAGGAGATTTTTGGCCCTCTGTGTTTTTTATTTGGGGGGTTGGTGACGGTTGGTTTGTAGCTGTTGACCAAAGGCGCCTTCCTACACTCACGCGGCATGCTGTGATCCTTTCTGTGCTTGTCTCTTTCGGCAGGAACCTGGGCCTCCTCAGACCGGTCATTGTCTTTGGCAGGACGACCTCTGGTCGGTGGAGACTCGTTGGGGTTGGCCCAGTTGTAGGGGTGCTGGAACACCATGTAAGGAATCTGCCTGCCGGCGCTGGAATGGTGGCGTTTCTCGGGGTGACTTTCATGGCCCAGCAGCGATGACTTGGACCTGGACCTTCTCCCTGGCGACGCCTGCCAGCCCGGAGAGTGACTTCGGCACCGCCCTTTGGCCGCCAACTGCGCATCCGATGTCTGAAAGGGAGCGGCTTCTCTGGTCATGTAATGGGATTCGGAACAAGGTTTCTTCGCACGACCCCTCCTCCCGTGGTCACGAAACACGCGGCCCTCTTTGTACACAGGGTCGATTCGCAGACAGCCCGCAACAGGGGCTGAGGGGCAGGACTTGTTCAGAGACCTGTCGATGTTGTTGGTTCGGGAGGGACCTGGCCTTTCCGGCACAGATGGCTTCGACCTGAAGCTCAAGATCTGACCTGAAGAGGCAGAAAAAAAAAACCAAACGAACAATGGCATACATATTGACCAAAAGAAAAAAGGGAAAATTTTAGCAACAGGTTCTAAAGCGGTCTGGATGTTGATTCTGTGGTGTGTGCTGCTGTCGAGTGTTGCTGGGTTTCTTTTGCAGCCTGGAGGGTCACCCACAGCAGCTAGGTACTCTTGTCTCATCCCTCCACCTGGGGATCGCTAGGAAACCGTCAGTGTACACGCTGGCTGAAAAGTTGGCGTGTATGGCTGTTTTCAAGTACCTCGTCATGCAGGCAGCCACACTCTCGCTTCAGGTTTAAAAAAAAATCTTTTAAAGCATGGTACAGGCTATTATGCTATCAGCTTTTCTACGTCCCACCTTAATAAAAAAAAAAGGGTAGAGGTGTCCCATAACCTCTAAGGTCGTAGGGCAGCGAGGCGTCAGATACCTCACTTCTCCAGGGGCCAGCATATTGCCGGGCGGCGCCCATCTCCTCTCCCTCGATAATAACACTTAATTTGTTTGCGCCTTTCATGAAGACTAATAACGTTCCAAGCGCATTATACGAGTACGAGTATGAACACTACAATGTTGAGAATTGTGTTTACCTTCATTTCTTTTCGCAATACACCTTCCATCACACACTATTCACGTAAGGTAAAAAAAGGTAAAGGAGTCCCATAACCTATAACGTCGTAGGGAGCGAGGCGTCAGAGACCTCACTTCTCTAGGGCCAGCATATTGAGGGCGGCGCCCATCTCCTCTCCCTCGCTGCTTTACCTTCCCCGACCCTAAAGAGGGCAGGTACCCATTTACAGCTGGGTGAACTGGGGGAACTGTACTGAAGCCAAGGCACGCAAACGGTCACCCATCCAACTGGTAACCACGCTCGACGCTGCTTAACTTGGCTGGGGGAAAGCGAGTGCTCCGACCACTGAGCTATCCCGTCCCCACGTAAGACAAACACAAAAATGTCAACACTAAATTTACCGTCTCAGGCCATGACCCTGTTCCCCACCATGCTCACTGGCTCATCGCCTGTTTCCACCTGCCCAACTCACGATTAGGAAGCTGACAACGAACCACGGAGCTTCCTCATTACTAGCAGTAACAGCAACAGCATCAGCATTTTGTGCCGCAATCTTTGATTATCTGCTCGATAGCATGATCATAATCAACATCGTAGTCACACACACACACACACGCACGCACACCATTGTGTGCCGATGGGAACAGATGACAGACTTTACAAAAACCGCAAACACACGGGGACTGGATGTAAGATAGCACATAAGTGGTTATTCCATTATCCTCGATATAAAAGAATTAACACACACAAACACCTACGCGTGTGCACACACACATTAGTATCACACACACAGGTCTAATATTATTTAGAGTGAACAGTTGTTAAATTGAAGACAACAACAACGACAAAACAACACACACACAGCACACACAACACAACACACACACAAACATCCCCCCACACACACACACAACACAATACAACACACACAGAAACATCCCCCTCCCCCCTCCCAAACACACATACACACACACACACACACAACACACACAAACATCGCCTCTCCCCCCCCTCCCCCGAACACACACACACACACACGCACGCACGCACGCACGCACACACACACAGACACACACACACACACACACCTGGCAGGGAAACAGTTCTGTGTCGCTTACTTTCCTCCCGTAGTCTCTTCAGAGAGGCTTGTAGCCGGCAATTCCTTTCTGTACAATCACAGAAAACACACATACACACACACAATCACAAAACACACACAACAAACACACACACACGCACACACACACAATCACAGAACACACACACAATCACAGAACACACACACACACACACAATCACACAACACACACACAATCACATAACACGCACACATACACACACACACACACAACAAACAACACACACAACACACACACACACACAATCAAACCCCCCTCCCCCACCACACAACACAACACACACACACACACAACAACACAACAAACACACACACAACAATCACAGAACAACACACAATCACAGAACACACCAACTCACACAACACACAACACACACAATCACAAACACACACACACACACACACACACACACACACACACACACACACACACAACAACACAATCACATAACACCACACACACACACACACAAACACACACACACACACACACACACACACACAATCACATAACACACCACACACACACACAACACCAACACACACAACACCACACACACACAGCAGCACACACAACACGCACACACACACACACACACACCACACCACACAGTCACAAACGCAACACACAACACACACACACACACAGACACTACACACAAACACACACAACACACACACAACACAAACAACACAACACAACAGCACACACACACACAACACACACACACACACAAACACACCACACACACACACACACACAACACACACACAACACAACACAACACAACACACAACACATACAATCACAGAACACACACACACAACAAACACACACACACAACAAACACACACAATCACACAACACACAATCACACACCCCCTCCCCCCACACAACACACACACATACACACACACATACACACACACACATACACGCACACATACCACACACACACACACACACACCGCGCGCGCGCGCGCACGACATGAGAATTCAGCAGGTCCACAGGACCAAGCGAGGAGAAGGAAGCAGGATCATATCATTTATTTATTTTATTTATTCTTTTATATCGAGGATAATGGAATAAGCATTCATGTGCTTTATTACATCTAGTCCCCGTGTGCATGCGGTTTTCTTAATTTTGTCATCTGTTCCCACCGGCACACAATGGCCTACTCTTACGAAAAGCAGAACAGGATTTAACGTGTGCGCAAGATGTCCTGCATGCGTTCGCACACGGGACCTCGGTTTATAGTCTCATCCGAAAGACTTTTGGGAGAGTGTAGTCTGCACTGATGTTAGCTCCAGGGGAAAATATCCCCTTGAACGGAAATCGAACCCGGGTCGTCAGATTGCAAGCGCAATGTTCTAACCACTAGGCTATCCCGTCCCCCTCTGTGTGTGTGTGTGTGTGTGTGTGTGTGTGGTGTGTGTGTGTGTGTGTGTGTGTGTGTGTGTGTGTGTGTGTGTGTGTGTGCGAGTGTTTGTGTGCGCGCGCGTGCGTACGTGGGTATGTGTGCTGTTTAATTTGTCTGCTTGTCTGTCTCTGTCTCTCCATTTCTCTAAGTCCTTGGGATGAGACTATGAACCGAGGTTCCCATTTGTGAATGCACGCAGAACATCTTGCACACACTTAAAAACCTGTACCACCGTTTCGGAAAAGTAGGCTATTGTGTGTCCGTGTGAACGGATGACAAAACAGACAAAACTGCATGCACACGGGGACTGTAGGTAAAAAAATTAAGAGTGCTTATTCCATTACCTGGGAATCAATCAATCAATCACTGAATCAATTAAAGAATTAATCGAATTCATCAATCAATCAATCAATCAATCTCTGTTTCTGTCTCTCTCTCTTGATAAGTCAAGTCAGAAGTCAGAATAGGCTTCCACGCCTCTGTCTATTCACGGGTATCTGACATCTTCTCTAGGGAGCACCTCAACCAGTCTGTTATGGTGTGGAACCAGACTTGAGATGGCATTTTCAAGGAATGGTTGACAAACCAAATTGAAACCTTGAAATCTAAAAACAAAAACCCACCACAAAGAATAAGGAAACTGAGTGGTACGTTTAACCCCACATAGTAGCTGAGGTAACCTCGGAGAATAGGCCCTAAATGCTTCACTCCTGAGCTAAGGTTCGACATCTAAACCCCCCACATTAGCTGTGGTAATGTTACAGAATAATTCTGATCTTAACGCTTCACTCCTGAGCTAAGGTTCGACATCTAACCCCCCACATTAGCTGTGGTAACTTTACAGAACAATTCTGATCTTAACACTTCACTCCTGAGCTAAGGCTGTAGAACTAACACACCATATCTTGGATCTAGCCCACTGCTGTTCCCATGTTCTCAGCTGTGCAAAACAAGCAGATGCTGAAACCAGATGTGAGCAGATTTTGCAATCATCACGCCAGGGCAGCAAAACCACGTTCCGACAGCTGTGGTGGGATGCAGCACCAAAAATGAACCATGGCATCCAGAAAGCAAGAACTCAATCCTAAGGCAGAAGACATAAGTAAGGCAGCTGCCCTCAACCCTTTAGCTGCCTATACTGTTGTTCGCCCCACTCGTGTGACAGACGTCAAGATAGCTGGTTATCTCACCTGCTGGCATCACCGACTTCTGTATATATTAGTCCGCCACTCCCACTGACACCGACATGATCCTCCTTCTCCATGTGCTCCGGTCTTCTTCGCTGTACTGCCCTGCTGACTTCACGGATTCTCATGCCACAGGATTCATTCGGTGATGTTGCCACAGAGAGAAGCTGGTGTCTTCATTTCATTTTTTTCATTTATTTATACCACTTTAAGTTACGAGATTTCTCTGTGTGAAATTTGGGCTGCTCTCCCCGGGGAGAGCGCGTCGCCACAAGAGCAGCGCCACCCTTTCTTTTTTTTTCGATCTGTATTTGTTTCCCTATCAGAGTGGCTTTTTCTAAGAATTTTGCCAGGGACAACTCCCTTGTTGCCGTGGGTTCTTTTACGTGCGCTGAATAATTTTGTGCAACACACGGGACCTCGGTTTATCGTCTCATCCGAAAGACTAGCGCCCAGACCACCACTCATGGTCTAATGGATGGGGGAAAAGTTTCGGGCCCAAAGGTCTGCCTTTTTTTGTTTTTCCTTCGGTCTTTTCTTGGATGTAGTGGTGCAGTAACTATTCATCTTCATCGTGTTATCCCTCCCTACACCCCCTACCCCTCTCTCTCTCTCTACTCGAACCTAAGCCAGAAAGCCTTACTTCATTGTTTGCAACCTTCCAACAATGTCTTGTATCTTTTATCCATACCCCTAGCTTCTCTCTCTCTCTCTCTCTCTCTCTCCTCTCTCTCTCTCTCTCTCTCTCTCTCTCTCTCTCTCCTCTCCTCTCTCTCTCCTCTCCTCTCCTCTCTCTCTTCCTCTTCACTCTCCCTTTCTCTCTCTCTCTGTTCCCATCTTGTATTGTATTTATTGTAAATATTGTATAACACTTTAAGTCACGGCATATTTCTCTGCGTGAAATGGGGGTCGCTCTTCCTAGGGGAAAGCCCGTCATCAAAAGTGCAGCGCCACCCATTTTTTTTCTGTTTCTGTCTGCTTGTGTATTGGTTTTTCTATCAGAGTGGGGGGTTTTCAACAGAATTTTGCCAGGGACAACTCTCTTGTTACCGTGTGTTCTTTTACGTGCACTAAATGCGTGTTTTCACACGGGAGATAATTTTTTGGTCTCATTCGAAAGACCAGCATCCAGATTCTAGCTCACAGTTTGGTGATTTTCCGGGGGGGCGGGGGGGTGGAGGAGTAGAAAAGTTTCAGGGGCAAACCACTCCACCACGACCCTTATCACCCCCGCCCCCCAACACACACACAATAATGGATAATAAATAATATATAGATAATGTATGGAATTTATATAGTTTTTATACAACATGAATTTATACACACACATATCACTATCCCCCCGCCCACCCCCCATCTCTCTCTACTCTCTCTCATTCTTTTTTTCTCTCATGTTTATAACACTTATGTCATGTCCCCCACACTCTGTATATCCACCGTTCTTCTGTATTGTGCATAAGGCCGATGTACAGTCAAAGTATAACACTCTCTCTCTCTCCTCTCTCCCTCTCCCTCTCTCCCTCTCTCTCTCCTCTCTCTCTTTCTTTTCTCGCATGTTTATAACACTTACGTCATGTGCCCACTCTGTATATCCACAGTTCTCGTATTGTGGCCTAAGGCCCGATTACAGTTATAGTATAAACCCTCACGTCTCCCTCCCTCCCTCCCTCCCACACTCTCCCTCCCCCCCCTCTCTCTCCCTCCCTCCCACACCTCCCTCCCACACTCTCACCTCACTCCCTCTCATCCTCCCTCCCCTCCTCCTCTCCACACCTCACCCTCCACACTCCCTCTCCCACTCTCCCCTCCCACACTCTCCCTCTCCCTCCCATCCCACACTCTCCCTCCTCCCCATCCCTCCCTCACACTCTCCCCTCCCTCACACTCTCACCTCCCTCCCACACTCCCTCCCACACAACTCCCTCACCTCTCCATCCCTCCCACACCCTCCCTCTCTCTCCCTCCCACACTCTCCCTCCCTCCCTCCCTCACCCCTCCCATCCCCACTCACCCACCCTCCCATCCCACACCCTCCCTCCC
>CM054141.1:5113577-5131077 GCA_028751875.1 Rapana venosa
CTCCACCTTTGATTTTATTGTGTAGGTCATATGGCACCAGTTCACTGTTCAAAATCCTCTTTTTTTCAATCAAACCGCAAGGTTTCCTTCTTCGTCGTCGTCGAACGCTCAGACAGCAACTACTGTTGTTTGTCACATGAGCGAAAATGCAACAAATCAGGCCCGCGCATCCGACTTCAGCATGGGAGAGATTTGTTATTGTATAAGTCTCCGGAAAAAAGGCAGGAGAATGGACCAAGAAGGCAGAAAATGAGACAAGAATGAGGTGACAAGAAGAAAAGGAACAAGGCAGAAACAAAGAGAGGGATAGAAAAGAGGGAATTTCTAGCACAGAATTTCCTGAAGGTGGAGATGCTATTTATAATGACAGCCCCCCCCCCCTCCCCGCATCCCCACGGAGTAAATCCCAAGGTTTTAAGCCCCGCCAATCACAGAAGTCGATTTAGGCATATCACTTTATAAATGTTAAAATGTCATATTAAATCCATCCCCTAAGTCTGAATATTCCTACAACCTTAACGGTAGGTAAATGGCAGCCCATACAGAAAATCTCTCCATTGGTGAACTTGGGAGCTCTAGCAGAAAAAAAAGGCCACGCAATTATTTACGATTAAAACAAGGTTTAAACCAGCTCTTCTGTCGTTCCTGGTATCAACGCCCCAGCCAACCATAAGGGTCAAACAAAGATGGTAACTGCGTTGTAGGAGACCCCCATTAATGACACGTACAAATGAGATGAAACCTTAAAAAAACACACCCAAAAAACAAATCCCAACAATAAAAACAAAAACATAAAATGTGTTCCTGAAAAGACTTACATGCTAACCGTGTTAACCAATATCATCATCCTCTATGACTGTGTCTTTATCTTGAAGACGTTCATTTTCAGTGTCTCAAAAAAGTTCATTGTGTCCAGAGTATTTTATTTACGCTGTCACTTTTGCGACATTTTAGAAAACAAATCCCCCACCCCTATAATAAGAATAAATGTTAACAAACAAATATGAAATGAAATTAGCAGGCCACCACAAAGGCAGTGCGACCAAATTATTTGTTTCATTATATTTTCATTGATTTAGTTTGCACCTGCATGTGTAACTGTTTTGCTTTAAGGGTAACAGTTTCTACAGAAACTTTGCAAGTGACCACTGTCTTCAAGCTGTGAATTATTCTACTGCATATGAACCTTGTTTACTTGTGTTTAGATTGACAAACACAGTGTGTGTGCTATTTCAAGTCAGTATTACTTCTCCTTCACAGGAATCTTAAACAATTACATCCCCTTTTTTTTTTTTGAAGTTACTTCATAGTCCAGATCAAAACTCCCATCTGATGGAAATGAAGAAACAATTTTTTATGACATTGTACATATTGCTGTTTACCTGTCTGTAACAAGTGATGGGTACAGTTAAATTATTGTAATTATGACTTTTTTAAATTTGTAAAATGATATAAAAAGACACCTTCAAAGTTTGGAGCTGTTACTTTGATAATATATCATAAAAATTAGGATTGCCACGACATAAATTGTGAGTTAGGATTTTGTGATCTCTATGGGGATCACCCCTAACTTCTAATCCTCCGAAGTCTGGAGGAGATGTGTTGTCTGTCTTCCCATGTTTGTGCAGGGTTTTTTTGTAAGAGAGGGCTAGCTGGGGGAGAGAGAGGAAGAGGGGGAAGAGAAGGGGGTTTGTGGAAGGATGGATAGAAGGGGATAGCGGTAGCTAGGGGTGGTGGTTGTGGGGAGATAAGACGGGGATAGGGACAGCTTGGGGGGGGAGAATAGAAGGGGATAGGGACAGCTTGGGGGGGGGGGGGAGAATAGAAGGGGATTGGGACAGCTTGGGGGGGAGAATAGAAGGGGATAGGGACAGCTTGGGGGGGGAGAATAGAAGGGGATTGGGACAGCTTGGGGGGGAGAATAGAAGGGGATTGGGACAGCTTGGGGGAGAATAGAAGGGGATTGGGACAGCTTGGGGGAGAATAGAAGGGGATAGGGACAGCGTGGGGGGGATAGGGACAGCTTGGGGGGGGGAATAGAAGGGGATAGGGACAGTTTGGGGGGGGGGGGGGGGGGAGAATAGAAGGGGATAGGGACAGCGTGGGGGGATAGGGACAGCTTGGTGGGGGGGGGGGGGGAATAGAAGGGGATAGGGACAGCTTGGGGGGGGGGGGGGAGAATAGAAGGGGATAGGGACAGCTTGGGGTGGAAGAATAGAAGGGGATAGGGACAGCGTGGGGGGGGGGGGGGGGGGGGGAGAAGGTTAGAGGAGGGTTACCTGGGGGTGGAGGTGTACACTGGGGTATAGAGGGGGGGGGAGGATACCTGGGAGAATAGGGGGTGGGTTGGAGGGGTAGCTGCAGGTGGGTAAGGAGTAACGAAGATGCAGCAGCTACTAGCAAATTACAGGGCTGATTCATCTCTTACAGGGAAAATCAGTTCTCATTATCTTTCTGCCTGTCTGTGTAGTTGTTTCATTAAAATATGTTTGTCTGCTTAGAGTTGCAAACAGCTATGTGTGCGTGACAAAGATTTGATTTTATCTTACAGGTGTTTAAATTAGGGAGGCGGAGAGGATATAATAGGAGATGGAGGGGATGTAGGTGTAATTTAGGGTGAAAGAAGAGGTAGAATAGAGAGAGGAGGTAAGTTATTTATTTTTTTAAAAATTTATCTATTCTTTTATATCGAGGGTAATGGAATAAGTACTCATGTGCTATTTTACGTCCAGTGTGTGCGCTTTTGTAAATTTTGTCATCTGTTCCCACCAGCACACAATGACCTACTCTTTCAAAAAGTGGAACATGATTTAACGTGTGCGCAAGATGTTCTGCATGCGATTGCGCATGGGACCTCAGTTTATAGTTTTATCTGAAGGACATTTGGAGAGAGTGGAGTCTGCACTGATGTTAATTCCAGGGGGAAAATCCCCTTGAACGGGATGCGAACCCGGTCATCAAATTGTGAGTGCAATGTTTTAACCATTAGGTCAGGGGAAGGAGGGGATAGGTCAGAGAGGAGAAGGGGTAAGTTTTGGGGAGGGAGGAGGTGAAAAGATATGGGTAGAAGGGTGGTAGGTTAGAGAGGAGGGGATCGGTTGGTGGAGGGAGGTAGGTTAGGTGGAAGGAAGAGGGGATAGAGTAAGGGAGGGAAGGGCAGGGGTAGTTTAGGGAAAGGTTTACATTTGTCATTGTCTATGATAAGTAGGCCGTATATCTTTAAGTATCAAATTAAGTGGGAAACAGATGGTCAATATAGTGTTTCCCATGCCAGTGTTGTAGAGGAGGATCCAAAGTAAGTGTATGCAAAAAGGCACGCTGTCACTCTCATTTGCAGGTTTTAACCAATATCTTTGCATTAACGGCTGGACTACTCTGTTTTTTCATGTCAAACAATTCACCTAGTCACAAGTGGCGTCTATTCTATTCTTCTCTTTAACTTATAAGCATTGCAGTTCATAACCTAGAGAAATCAGTTTTAGATCTATATTATCTTTTCTTTTCTATCCTACCGTAGAACTGTGGGTATTTTTCACGTCAAACAATACACATAGTTATAAACACACACATGCGAGTGAATGGCTTTGGATTCTGTTCTTTGTGGCGTGTCTTGTATTCTCCTACTGAATTTATAATTATTCATTTATTAATTTATTTATTTGTTTATTATTTTATTTCGAGGATAATAACATAAGTACTCCTGTGCTTTTTAACACCCAGTCCTCGTGTGTAGGCAGTTTTGTAAATTTTGTTATCTGTTCCAACCTGCTGTTCCAACCATCTGGTCCAACCTGCACACAATGGCCTAATCTTCCGAAAAGCGGAACAAGTTTTAACGTGTGCTCAAGATGTTCTGCGTGCGTTCGTATACGGTACCTCGGTTTATATATAGTCTCATCCGAAGGACTTTTGAGGGGAGTGTAGTTTTGTCGGCATTGATGTTAAGTCCAGGGGAAAATATCCTCTGAACAGGATTCGATTTGTTTGTTTTTCACAAGATTCAGCGCGATATAAATTCCATATATTATTTATTTATTTATTTTAAATTATTTTATTATTATTATTATTATTTGGACCCGGGTTAGTAAATCACGAGCGCAATGTGCTACGCTCTAACCAACTAGGCATAAGCATAACAGTTCATAAGCTAGAGAAACCAGTTTTATATTCCTTTTTTCCATAACCTTCAGAGTGTCACCCATTTGACGTAAACCCATGTATCTGCTTTATCATCGACATATGTGATCTAACACCTAAGTCAAGTTCCTACAAAACTACCAGTGATTGGAATGCAGTGACAGCGGAAAGAACTTCCACAACCTCATTCTTCTCCTTCTAAAGATACAACAGAGGTTCGCCTCCAAACATTACTTAGACGACAAAAGAGGAATACCATGCCGAGGTCAAACGCGCCAGGTCTGACTTGTCAGGTGCTTAACGGCAGCGCAACGCATTTTCGCTCATATGACCAACAAAACCAACAGTAGTTGCTGTCTGAGCGTTTGAAGAAGAAGAAGAAGAAACACCCATTCTTTCCATTCAAACGTTTCCCTTTCAGTAGAACTGGTTTCCCCTACTCTACACAACAGATTAGGCCTGCAGCGGTAACGGAAGACTGTGCAATACCGGCAAACATCTCCACAGGGAAAAGGGAACGAAATTGTTAGGTGATTTTAAACCTTAGGCAGTCTGAAAGGTCACTTGGAGGTATGTGTCAGAATTCTGTTGGGAGCTTGTGCGAAAAATCTTTCCTCTTTCGTGAATGTTTGCCAACTCCGGAATAAACTCATCAGGCTTAGAGGCACTGAGAGAAAGTCAACGCTTCTTTCTTTCCCCAAGACTTTGGCTAGCAACTCGAGTAGGCTTCTTACTACTACTACTCACTGCCAAATTGTTTCCAGACATGGATCTCTGAAGTCTTTGTTATGTTAGTATTTCTGTAAATCGTTGTTGGGTTTTTGTTTGTTTTTGTTTGTCAGCGCGAATCTCTTTTGAGCTCTAACGTTTTCGGAAGAATTGAAGTCAAGAGTTTCACTGTAGCCTCCTATGGCATGTTGTGAAATAAGGGAGATGCACGTGCACAAGACATCGTTCATTGTGCATGCTTTGCAAAACATATGAAGAAAACCGCACACTCCCAAAAGAAAAAGCAAAATTTCAAAACAGTATTTTTTAGCGGTTGGAAGGAAGAAAAAAAAAAAAAAAAACAAAAAAAGGTAAAAAAAAAAAATAGCAACTAAAAAAAAAAAAAAAAGACTTAAAAAAAAACCAAAAGAAATCGAAAGCCCCAGCAAAAACAAAAAAAACCACCCCCCCCCCCCCCCCCCCCCCCCCAAAAAAAAAAAAAACAAAAAACAAAAAACAACAACAAAAACCAACAACAACGCCCCCAAAATTTTCCCCCCCAAAAAAAAAATAAAAATAAAAGCTACCCCCGGGGGGAAAAACCCAAAACTGTTTTCCCCCCCCTTCCTTTGGGCCCTTTTTCCCCCCTTTCCCCTCCTCCCCCCTAAAAAACCCCCCCCCCCGCCCCCCCCCCCTCCCCCCCCTTCCTCTCCTTTCTCCCCCCCCTCCCCCCTCTCCTCTCTCGTCTCTCCCCCCCCCCCCCCCTTTTCCTTCTCTCCCCCCCCCCCCCCTCTCCCCTTTTTCCCCTCCCCCCCCCCCCCCCCCTCTCTCTTCTTGCTCTCTCCCCCCCTCCCCCCCCCCCCTTCCTTCTCCCCCCCTCCTTTTCCCCCCCCTCCCTCCCTCTCTCTCTCTCTCCCCTCTTTCCCCCCCCTCTTCTCTCTCCCTCTATCTTCTCTCTCTCTCTCCCCCTATTTTCCCCCTTTTTTCCCCTTTCTCCCTTCTCTCCTCTTCCCCCCCCCCCCCCCCTCCATTTTTACTCCAAAACCCGGGGCCCACTTTTCCCTTTCCTTTTTTCCTCCAAAAACTCGTTTCCTTTTTCTTTTTCCTCTCCTCGGGTCCCCTCCCCCCCCCCCCCCCTCCCCCCTAGCTCACAAACAACAAAAAAAAACCACAAACCGAGGCCCGTTGCAACGCCCCAGAAAAATTTTTCTTGCGCACACGTTTAAATTTTCCCTTTTTCCGCTTTTCTAAAAAGGGATTTTTTTCCTAACAATGCGTTTTTTCAAAACCCGAAAAAAGGGGGGACTGCTGTCCATTTTTGTTAAAGTAAAAATAAAAGTTTTTCCCCCCCCCCCCTCCCCCCCCCACACCCACCACCACACACACACACACACACAAAACCAACACATCAACACAAACACTCAAACCCCAAAAACCACCAAAACCCCTACAAAACAAACCCAACACACACAAAAACCACAATCACACAACTCAAAAAAAAAAAAAAAAAAAAAAAAAACACAACCACAACCACACCACACCACCCTGGGTGGGAAAGGGGTTGGGAATAAAAATCAGAAAAAACCATAAGCACTTTAAAACTTAACACAGAATTTTCCCTGTTTTTTCTCTTCCCCCCCCCCCCCCCCCCCCCCCCCCCCCCCCCTCACCACCCACCCCCACCCCATGTAAAGCCGTTAGTTTAATTTTCCTAACTTCGGGAAAAAAAAGTTTTTTTGGGGGTATCAACCCCAATTTAAATGATAAAAAAATAATTGCGTGGTCCTGTTAGACAAAACCACAACCATTTTAAAAAAAGTGTCATGTTAACGAAATATTTTATTTTTTTCTTTTCTTTTATACGAGGATAAGGGAATAAGCACAATGCTTTTTTTAAATCCGCCCCGTGCGTCTTTTTTGAAATTTTGTCATGTTTCCCCCGGGCCCTACCCTTCCGAAAAGCGGAACAGGATTAACGGAGGGAAAATGTTCTGATTCTTGAACACGGGGGCCCCTCGGTTTTTAAGTCTCACCGAAGGACTTTTGCAAAATTTTAAAATACAAAAAAATGGGAGATTTTTGAGCTTTTAAAAAAAGGAGTTAGCTTTTTCGCAGTGAGTTTTTAAATCATTAGAAGAAAAACGCAGATAAGCCCAAAACAGAAGCAAAGAAGAAAAAAGGAAATGAGCATGGAAACCAGATTGTGACATAGTTTGCCTGCCTCTGCCTTTTCAATCGTACGCGGGCCTTCCTCCTCTGCCCCCCCCCCCCCCCCCCCCCCCCCCCCCCCCCCCCCCCCCCCCCCCCCCCCCCCCCCCCCCCCCCCCCCCCCCCCCCCCCCCCAACCACAACACACCCCACACACACACACACACAGCAACAGAAACAAAGACGCGGAACGGGTGACAAAATTACAAAAATGCATCACACGGGGACTGGTTAAAAAAGCACATGAGTGCTTATTCTATTATCCTCGAAATAAAAGAATAGATGAAACTAGAATGCAATATATAAAAGACAACTACAATAACAAACAAAAACTCACTAAAACAAATACAAAAAAAAACCAAACAAA
The DNA here is from genome assembly GCA_028751875.1 of Rapana venosa. Taxonomy (NCBI): domain Eukaryota; kingdom Metazoa; phylum Mollusca; class Gastropoda; order Neogastropoda; family Muricidae; genus Rapana; species Rapana venosa. The sequence goes on from CM054141.1 coordinate 5,120,998, forward strand.
AACAATAGAGCAAAACGAACACACAAAAAAATGGAAATATTTAATCAAACAATGATAAGTATAAAAGTAAGGTGATAGAGAACTTGAAATGTACCCACTTTCACTCTTTGACATCTTCTTGGGTATCAGGTCATTTCCTTGTAACAATGTTTCTCCTCAACTCACGATAACTGATGCCTGCTTGCCAGTGTATAGTTAATGTAACACTACTGTCTTGCTTCTATTACAATGTTTTTCTTAAGGAAACGCAACTGATATCAAAATACTTTGATTTACGCGAATAATACCAAAGTATTTTGATTATAACGAAAATGCATTGACCATTTTCAACATTTACAAGATAAAGCATATTTAACAATAATAATAATAATAATAATAATAATGTATGGAATTTATATAGCGCTGAATCTTGTAAAGCAACAAATCAAAGTGCTCAAATTTACTCAAAGTATGTGATCACAATATCAACTTTCTGCAGATAAAACTGTCATCATTAATGTTATCACTTTCCAACCTCAAAGAACCTGATTCAACTCTGTTTCATGTAGAACGTTCTACTGCCATGAGTATAAAATAGAAAACATTTACAACCCCCAAAAAACAAGAACAACAGCAACAACAAACAAACACAACAAAACCAAACAACCTCAACAACAAACAAACAAAAACCACCACCAACAACGAAAGAACAACCCGAAAACGACAACAAAACAAAAACAGACAGAGATGGGTTAAAAATGGTGATAACTAATAGCAGGAATGAACATTGGATTAATAGAGGACATAGAAATATCCACGCCCTTAAACGAGGTTGAGACAGCAACATGCAAGCATTCTAGTTGAGCTTTCTCCATAAGCAGTTTTATTTATCGCAAAAGACTTTTTTTTTCTACCAAAGTGAGAAACTAACCAGCGTTGACATTTAAAGGTAGAAGAAGCTTTTGAGAAGAAGTGAGGGGAGTTTATAGCCCCGCTTAAGAGCAAAGGTCTTTTCTCTTGCTAGCTTGGACACCAGAAGATGAATGTCTGTTGTTCAATATACACATTTTTTATTTTATTCTTTTATTTCGAGGATTATGGAATAAGCACTTATGTGCTTTTTTCATCCAGTCCCCGTGTGTATGGATTTTGTGTAAAATTTTGTCATCCGTTTCCGCCGGCACACAATGGCCTACTCTTCCGAAAAGCGGAACGGGTTTTAACGTGTGCGCAAGATGTTCTGCGTGCGTTCGCACACGGGACCTCGGTTTATAGTCTCATCACACTATAAGCGCATTTTTTTTCTTTATTGCTTAAGGTTTGATTTGACACTCATTGAATTGTGCTTCTTCTGTTGAAAAGTTGGAAAGAATTTGACTTTTGTCGTGCAAAGTATGTAAAGTAACTTTCATCCAACTGGTCAAACATGTAGCGTATAATGTAACGTTTTGCTCAACAAAGTAATTCTATGAATGGTTAACAAATTACATTTCGAAACATGGTAGAAAATGCATGGTACTTTTATGCACACACACACACACGCGCGCACACATACTCGCAATATCGTAATTTACATGAATATAGAAATGTTGTATCTCTTATATACAGGTTTAAGCTCAATACTTTTAGAACCAAATTTGTTTTTAAAGCGACATGTATCTGTGGTGAAAATCTTACCAATGATCATATTCTATTACGATGCAGAGATCTGAAAAACATTTTACCTGCCTTCCCAGTCCGTAGCTTACAGCAAGTTCTTAAAGACATTCCATTAATGAAAGAAATTGTATTGTCATTAAGCCATACTCCCATTTTCAGACTCCTCTGATATAAGGATAGCTTCAAGTTATATGAATTGGAACGTTAGTATTTTTGCTGTTTGATGTTTTTGGGGTTGGTTGTTTTTTGTTGTTGTTGTTGGGTGGGGCTTTTTGGGGGGGGAAGGGGGGTTGGGTTTTTTCCCCCCTTTTTTTCATAATTCTTGTTTATGCTTTTTTCATAATAGTTGTTTATTGCGATTGATTAGTTATGTGCATACCCCTCCCCCCTACTCACACACAAGCACGTGCGCGCGCGCACACACACACGCACGCACGCACAAACGCACGCACACACACACATTCACACACTTTCTCGTCTGATATCACTATTTAGTGGAAGGACGTTAAACTGAAAAACTACTAAACACGCACATACGCGCGCGCGCACACACACACACACACACACACACACACACACACACACACACACACACACACACACACACACACAACACACACACACACACACACACACACACACACACACACACACACACACAACTTCGGGGAGACAGAGGCAGGGTCATGCTATACAGTGACCCAGAGGTGTCGTTTCTTTTCCTCAGCTCTCAGTTCAGCTCCTCCTCTTCTTGTTGTTCTCCTTATACCTGCCATGCCTATGCCGTTCCTAACACTACTTCAAACGTAAAGGTTACCCCCGAACCTATGCAGTCATTGGGAAGCGAGATGTCAGAGACTTCAGCTTCTCCAGGAAGGGCATATTGAGGGCGGCGCCCATCTCCTCTCCCTCGCTGCTTTACCTTCCCTGATCCTAAAGAGGTCAGGTGCCCATTGACAGCTGGGTAAACTGGGGGACTGTATTGAAGCCAAGGTTTACACACGGTCACGCTATCACTTGGTAACCATGCTCCATGCTGCTTAACCTTAGCTTGGGGAAAAACGAGTGCTCTGACTACTGAGCTATCCCGTCTCTTAAATCTACTTAATTGAGACCAAAAGCTGTGTTTGTTATTGATGTAAGCTAAATTGTGTGACTTACTTGTTATGTTGTAAACTGTTATGTTGAGATCGTCTTGAGCCATGACACATTCTTAGCATAACAACCTGCACTCTCCTCTTAAAAGGAAACACCCCCCTGAAGCCAGAGTATAGCTGTCTAAGTGGCGAGAATGTTGAAAAGTGTTGTAGACACAAACTCCTTATCCAGTGTCATGTTGGCAGCCATCAGTCTCGGAATATAGAGATGCGCTCTAGATGTTCATTCTGGTACAGCGTCATTCGTGGCTGGCCAGTCCCACACGGGAATGACAGTCCCTACTATGGCAGAGGAAGGCACATATAAAGTCTGACGCTGGTCTGTCTGCCTGGGCTGCATCCAGTGTGTATTTCTAATTATCACAGTGGTTTCAAGCTGGGATGAGTTGGTCAGGGTGCATAGTTGTTCTGGGTGACCCCCCAGGATGTTAAGCTGGGGAACGCGCAAAGGCAAATGACACCAAACAGAAGTGAACTTAAATTGTTAGGGGATGATAATCTCTCTCTCTCTCTCTCTCCTCTCTCATCTCTCTCTCTCCTCTCTCTCCATCTCTCTCTCATCTCTCTCTCACTCTCTCTCTCTCTCCTCCTCTCTCTCTCTCTCCTCTCATCTCATCCTCTCTCTCCCCTCTCTCTCTCTCTCTCGGGTATGTAAAACCAGACGTTGCTGATCTTACCATATGAAGCAAGTCCCCCCCCCCCACCCCCCCCCCCCGCCCGCTTCACCCATTTAATGGTCTTGCTCCAAAACACGGATCCCCTTCCCGAAACAGCCGCAAGAGACAAGAGAGCGCTAATACTGAAGACTTGCTGCCTCCCACTGCGTCTGGACACTTTACTTGACTTGCCTGCCTCAGCGCTGGACCTGCTTAGGTAGACGAAGAAAAGCAGATCAATTGTACAGGCAATGAAGGGAAAGGATTTGACACTAGGGAAATGCAAGAACCACGACGTGAGAAAAATGGTTAAGAGGTAAAATAGTTCGGTTGAGTGATTTAGCTCACAGAGAGCAGAATGGGACAGAGACAATAGAGAGAAAGAAGCTGCCACTTAATGGGTTACTTAACTACCTCATCCCATCTCATCTGCTCCCGTAAAACCCCTGGGAGGAGGAGGGGGGGGGGGGGGCTGTGGTCGTAAGGACACTGCATTGACGAACTTTGCACCATTTTGGCTCCATTTGCGGGGTTGTGGGCAATGCCGGTTGGGGAAAAGCTCTTCCCGGGTCCATTCGGATTTTGTTGCCCATTCTCCTTCGGCCTCCCTCCCCTTTCCTCCCCCTGCACTTTTTCCTTTTGTCTTGGAGAGCCCTCTGACTTGTCACTTTCCAAAAACCACTGGTTTCCTTTTGGAGGGGTCACAGTCTTCGTCGGCTTTACTTTTTGGGGTGAGGGTTTTGTCGACTTTTTGTTGGTTTTTTTTTCTTACTCTCCCCCCCCCCCCCCCCTCAAAAAAAACCCAAAAAAAACCAACAAAAATATGGCTAGGGAATTTAAAAAATTTAACATTCCTACACCGAACAAATAAAATTAAATTTTTTTTGTAACTTTGTTAATATCAATCTATACCAGTTTTCATTTTGAAAATGCTTTTGTTTCAACAAAAGTATGTATTACACCTACATTCGGGTCATGCTGATGCACCTAACTGATACTTTTTTAATACTCATAGGAGCAACACAGCCAACATAAACTAGCTAAGGGAAAGGTAAAGGGGTCTCAAACCCGGGTCATTTGGGAGGGGGTGCAAGACTTCAGCTTCTCCAGGGAAGGCATATTGAAGGCGGCCCCATCTCCTCTCCCTCGCTACTTTTCCTTTCCCTACCCTAAAGAGGCAGGGGCCCCTTGACAGCTGGGGAAACTGGGGGGCTGACTGAACCAAGGTTTTTCACACGGGCACCTATCACTTGGAAAACCCCGCTCCATGCGCTTAAAATTAGCTGGGGAAAAACAGTGCCTGACACTGAGCTATCCTGTCCATTTAAAACTACTTAATTGAGACCGAAAGCTTGTTTGTTATTGACAAACTAAATACGTGGCCCACTTGTTATTTGTAAACTGTTTGTTAATCGCCTTCAGCCATGACAAATTTTTGCATAAAAACCTCACTCTCCTCAAAAAGGAAACACCCCCCCTGAAGCCCGGATAGCGCTAAGTGGGGAAATGGAAAAGTGTTTTAGAACAAACTCCTTTTTATGTCATGTTGGGAGCCATCAGCTCAGAATACAGAATGCGCCTAGAGTTTATTTTGGGGACAGCGTCATTTGTGGCTGGCCAGTCCCACGGGAATGACAGACAGTTCCTATGGCAGAGGAAGGCACAGATGAAGTCTGACGCTGGTCTGTCTGCCTGGGCTGCATCCAGTGTGTATTTCTAATTATCACAGTGGTTTCAAGCTGGGATGAGTTGGTCAGGGTGCATAGTTGTTCTGGGTGACCCCCCAGGATCTTAAGCTGGGAAGCACGCAAAAGCAAATGACACCAAACAGAAGTGCACTTAAATTGTTAGGGGATGATAATTTTCTCTCTCTCTCTCTCTCTCTCTCTCTCTCTCTCTCTCTCTCTCTCTCTCTCTCTTCTCTCTCCTCTCTCTCTCTCTCTCTCTCTCTCTCTCTCTCTCTCTCTCTCTCTCTCTCTCTCTTTCATGTGTGCTTATTCATTACCCTCGAAATAAAAGAATTTGTCATTGTCATTGTCATTGTCTCTCTCTCTCTCTCTCTCTCTTCTCTCTCTTCTCTCTCTCTCTCTCTCTCTCTCTCTCTCCTGGGTATGTAAAACCAGACAGTTGCTGGATCTTAACCAGATGAAGCAAGCCCCCTCCCCCCAAAAACAGTACCGCCCGCCCGTTGACTTCACGTCAATGGTCTTGTCTGCAGAAGAACACGGATCCCACTTCCCAAACAGGCCACAAGAGACAAGAGAGCACTAAGTGACTGAAAGACTTGCCTGCCTCGCTGCGCTGGACACTGACTTGACTGCGTGCTCAGCCTCCTGGTAAGAGAAGGAAGCAGATCAATTGTACAGGCAATGAAGGGGAAAGGATTTGACACTAGGGAAATGCAAGAACCAACGACGTGAGAAAAATGGGTTAAGAGGTAAAATAGTTCGGTTGAGTGATTAAGCTCACAGAGAGGCAGAATGGGACAGAGACAATAGAGAGAAAGAAGCTGCCACTTAATGGGTTACTTAACTACCTCGTCTCATCTCATCTGCTCCCGTAACCCCCTGGGAGGAGGTCGTAAGGACACTGCATTGACGAACGTTGCACCAGTTGGCTCCATTTGCGGCGGTTGTGGGCAAGTGCCTGGGTTGTGGAGAAGCTCTTCCCGGTCCATTCAGTGATGTTGTCTGCCCATTTCTCCTTCGGCCTGCCTCGCCTTTTCTCCCCCTGCACTGTTCCTTGTTGTCTTGGAGAGCCCATCTGATCGTGTCACATGCCCATATACCATCTGAGCTTCCTTTTCTTGACTGGGGTCAGCAGGTCTTCGTAGTGCTTTACTTGTTGGGTGATGGTTTGTCGGACTTCTTCCTTGTTGTTGGTTTTCTTTTACTACCCCTTCCCCCTAAAAAAAAGACCAACAAAAATATGGCTATGGAATTAAATAATTATACATTACTATCACCTGAACAAATAGAAGTTATAGATTTTACTTTGTAACTTTGTTGTATATACAATCTAGTACCAGTATTCAGTTTGAAAATGCTTTTGTTTCAGTCAAAAGTATGTATTATCAGGCTTCATTCTGGCCAGTGCTGATGCACCTTCACTGATGTCTGTTTGAATACATCATTGGGTCAACACAGCCAAGCAATAAACTAGCTAAGGCAAAGGTAAAAAGGTGTCCCATAACCAATGTGGTCGTTGGGGAGCGAGGTGTCAGAGACCTCAGCTTCTGCAAGAGGCCAGCATATTAAGGGCGCGCCCATCTCCTCACTGACTGTAAAGAGGGCAGGTACCCATTTACAGATGGGTGAACTGGGGGAACTGTACTAAAGCCAAGGCGTGCAAAAGGTCACCCATCCAATTGGTAGCCACGCTTGATGCTGCTTTAACATTGGCAGGGGGAAAAGCGAGTGCTCTGACCACTGAGCTACCCCGTCCCCTTTCTCATAGTAAAACAAAAAAGCCCAGAAATGAGGCTAATTCTTCCTTTCCTTATATCTATCCGACATAAAGCCAGATTTCTAAAGCCACATAAAGGCAGCATAAACGCTTAGAAATATACGATTACTAAAAATGATAATGAGAAGATGAAATAAAAAATAAACTAAAAATATCTTTATAACATAAAAGAAAATTACAAAATTGTTTATATTATAACACTGGGTGCGTTTTAAGGCAAAGGTAAAGGTGTTCTCATAACCTATGCGGTCGTTGGGGAGCGAGGCACACGTTTTATTCCTGCAAGAATCATAAACATAATCATTTTTTAGGAAGCTTTAAAAAAACAGAAACCGAGCACAGGCTTACTACAAAATCACCTCATATCGGATACAAACAAGACAGTCACCATCTACTGCACGGTACGGCCTATGCACAGTCTAGAGCTGCTTTTCTTTCCTCCCCCCCCCCCCCACCCCCAGCCCACACCCACACAAGTAACCTCTCCTTCACCCCCTCCCTGTGGAGGTCAACTGTCCAGCCCACCAGTGGCTTGACTGACAGACAGGTCCTCCTGGTCTGATTGTACCGGCAGAGTGGGGAGAGGTGGTTTTACTGTCACTCTCTTACTGAGTCTGAGTTCTCCCTGTCTTTCTCTGTGTCTCTGTTTCTGTCTGTCTCTCTGTCTGTCTCTGTCTCTGTCTGTCTCTGTTTCTGTCTGTTTGTCTGTCTCTGTCTCTGTATGTCTGTCTGTCTCTCTCTCTCTCTGTCTGTCTGTCTCTCTCTCTCTCAGACTGGCATTCACACATTGAAAATAGTAGCAGATATGAAATGTATAGTCTGATCAATCCATCACATTGTATCCCTTTATATTTAAAAAGAAAATGGATAGGCATTTGAAAAGAATATTAACAAAATTTAGATTTGGTATCTCAGAATTGAACACGCATCATTTCTATTATAGATATGTGAACGAGAGAACTTTGATTTGTCCTCTTTGTGATAGTTCTATTGAAGACGAAATACATTTTCTATTCACTTGTTAACAGCTTACGGAATTAAGAGAGCAGTTTATACCTCGAAAGTTCTTACATCAACCATGTCTCCATAGGTTAATCATGCTCATTACGTCTGGAAATGAAGTCACTACAAAACAGTTAGCTCTTTTTCTATATAAAGCATTTAGACTGCGAGACACCCTTATTAATTCTTGAAAAATTATCGTGTTTTGCTAATGTTTTGTGAATTGATTGTTTATGTGAATATTACTTGTATGATAGTGTGTGCTTTGTGTTTTTCCCCTTCAAATGTGGCCAAGGCCTTTTGAATAAACCATTCGCATTCGCATTCGCATCCTCCCTCTCTCTCTCCCTCTCTCTCTCTCTCTCTCTCTCTCTCTCTCTCTCTCTCTCTCTCTCTCTCTCTCTCTCTCTCTCTCTCCTCTCTCTCTCTCTGGTTGCTTTTTTGGTGGGGAGGATGGATTTTGTTGTCCCTCTCCCCTTGTTGCTGCGGCTATTACTTTGCTCTTGGTTTCTTTTTTCTGAGGGGGAGGGGGGTATTTTGTTGTTCCCTCTCCCCTTGTTGCTGCTTTTACTTTGTTCTTGGTTTCTTTTTTTTTATTTGTTGTTTCTGTGGGGTTTTTGTTGTTTTGTTCTGTTTTGCTTTCTTTTTATTATTTGTTGTTGCTTTTTTCTTCTTCTCTCTCCCCCTCTCTCTCTCACTCACTCCTTTACGGTGGTTTTATGTCTTTTCTGTGTGTTGATTGTTTTTTTCGTTTACTATGTATCAATATTGGGCTTTTTTCATTTTATTATCATATATGTCCTGTCCCTAAGGGCGGGGACTGGATGTAAAAAAGCACATGAGTGCTTATTCATTATCCTCGAGATAAAAAAAAATTGTCATTTGTCATTGTCTCACTGGAGAAATATCTCTGTAACATAATGCCATCACATGTACATCATAATGTTTTGCTTGCGTTATTTTTATCCCCCTTCTAAGGAGCCATGACCTTTATGGATAAACATTTAATTTCATCTCTCTCTCTCTCTCTCTCTCTCTCTCTCTCTCTCTCTCTCTCTCTCTCTCTCTCTCTCTCTCTCTCTCTCTCTCTCTCTCTCTCTCTCTCTTCTCCCTCTCTCGCTCTCTCCCCTCCCTCCGGTTCGATTCTTGTTTTAAAGGATTTTTCCTCTGGAGTTAACATCAGTGACGACTCCACTCTCCCCAAAAGTCCTTCGGATGAGACTCTCAACCGAGGTCCCGTGTGCGAACGCACGCAGAACATCTTGCGCACACGTTAAAAACTCGTTCCGCTTTCGGAAGAGTAGGTCATTGTGTGCCGGTGGGAATGGATGACAAATTTTTACAAAACTGCATACACACGGAGACTAGGTATAAAAAACCCACAAGAGTTCTTATTCCATTATCCTCGAAATAAAAAAATATTTAAAAAATACGACACTCTCTCTCTCTCTCTCTCTCTCTCTCTCTCTCTCTCTCTCTCTCTCTCTCTCTCTCTCTCTCTCTCTCTCTCTCTTTTCCTTCCTCTCCCCTTCCCCCCTCACTCGTGATGGTTCAAACATACTGGGGTACGACTGTTTTGATTTGACGCTATTTTTCTGCGGTAGTAAATAGCTCCACTCCCGCAAGGACTTGTCTGTGGCCTTCTCCTGTTCAGCAACATCCCGCCCGCTTTTTCTTCCAAAAACAGAGGCTGTCTTTTAGGGGAATCTGAGAGTGCTGACTGACTGAGCTCTTTCTTCTTCGAAAGGTTGAGCTAGCCTGGATGTTGCAAGCAAATGTGAAGGTTAGGATGTACAGGAGAAGACTAAGTCCTGGTTACTATACATTTTTTTTAAAAACTTGCCTTTAAATTTGTACCACGCTGTGCCGTGCGATTATTTTACAATCATTCTGTCTGGGCATCTGGTTTTACGTTTTAATGAGTTTTCATTGTGTACAGAGGACTGAGGAAGTGATTTCTTTCCTGGTCTTCTTCTTCTTCTTCTTCTTCTTCTTCTTCTTCTTCTTCTTCTTCTTCTTCTTCTTCTTCTTCTTCATGTGTGTGCTTATTTTTGTTACTCTCTTTATTGGGGGGGAAATGTTTCTTTTTCCTTTTTAGCGCTGAATCTTTCTAGATAGACTTCATAGTTTTCAAATTTTCACCAAAAATTTTCATTCTCTGT
>CM054141.1:5136077-5146077 GCA_028751875.1 Rapana venosa
ACTTGTGTCCTTCTTCTGGCTCCCTGGAGATCCTATGTCCAGTCCCAGAGTCTCTGATTGACAAATCCTCTTTCTGCTCTCCTTCCTCCACCGGTCAGGATGTAGAATCTGTTTCTTTAGCTTCCCCGAGGGGCTTTACTCCTGGCTAAGATCGCTGCGTCCTTACCCACCACCCCTCCCACCTCACTCTCCCTTTGATCTCTTCGCGAGCTCACTCACACCCTTCCTTCCTTCTTTCATTCCTTCCTTCCTACTACCTATTCCTTTGTGCTTGTGTTTCTCTCAGCCTGTATGGCTGTCAGTCTCCCTGTCAGAGTGTCTATTCATTGTTCTGTTTCCACCCCCGTTATCAGTTTAATGCTTTCTCTCATTTTCTTCCTTCCCTTCTTCTTCTTCTTCCCTTTCATATCTCCTTGCTTTCTCACTCTGTTTTCTTTCTTTTTTTTCACTTGTCTTTCCGTTCCTTGTCGTTTGTCCACTATCCTCTTTTGTTTTGGTCACCCACTCACACAACTCTCTCTCTCTCTCTCTCTCTCTCTCTCTCTCTCTCTCTCTCTCTCTCTCTCTCTCATTCCACCTCTCTCTCTCTCCATCTACCTAGCTCTCCCTAGTTCTCTATCTCCCTCGTTCTCTATCTCTCTCTCCCTCCCCCTCTCTCCTCCTAGTATCACTGACGATACATTTTGTTCACTTCCAGTCTGTTTCTTTCTTTAAGTCCTGAGCTGCAACACTTTCTTCTTCATTTCGTTAAAACATTGCCTGGTTCTAAGGCCTAGTGATAGCTCTACATGCACAGTCTCCAAACACTCATCCCTGCTTTAACTACCTTCGGCTAGCATGTCCTCACAACTGGATCAGTTCGTTGTTGAATCATACTCTAGCTTGTGCAGTAACTCGAAGCATTTTGTCTTGTGAATTCAGTGAGTCGCATGCATTCGTCGTCCTTTTAGTGTAGAAAAATGCAGTGCAAATAAGTATAGAGGATTGTTAACTAGTATTTCAGGTTGAAAAATCCTTCTGATTTGAGTGACCCTTTTCAACATCTTAACGTTTGCGTTATCTTTGCTTTTCCCTTAGAGCTAATGTTAACAGCGTCAACGCGTGGTTACCAAGTTAATGGATGACTGTTCGCATGCCTTGGCTTCAGTACAGTCCTCCAGTTCACCCAGCTGTAAATGGGTACCTGCCCTCTTTAAGGTCAGCGAAGGTAAGGCAGCGAAGGAGAGGAGATGGGCGCCGTCATCAAAATGCTGGCCCCTGGAGAAGCTGAGGTCTATGACGACCACATAGTTTTTGGAAACACCTGTACCTTCAATCACGGTAATTTTTCCAATACAATGTGACTTTCACTGCTTTCATGTTCCACCACTTTTTTCATACTATAACACAACTTATTTCGCATTCCTTTATTCTGCTCCTGTCACTTCAATATCACGCATGCTAGCTCCTTCTTCGTACAGCAGTCTGGGTGATCACGAACAATTACATTGATTTTGGATCAGTGAAACTAAATATCTGTTCTCCTTGAGGCTGGCATTTTAGCAGACGTTTTTTTTTAAAGTGAAAGAATTAACAAACAATACTGAAAATGTCGTTATGAGTACAGTGCATCCAAATCTGATCATGGATATAACGCATTCAATATGATAATAGAATGGTATATTTACATTAACAGAAAATCATGGAAAGTGGGTTTCTTTTTAACCTAAAGTATGCATATCTAGGAAAACTTCTTTAAAACATGTTGGTATTAATACTTATGACATTAACACAAATTCAAAATATTTTATCTGTCACTATTTTGTTCAACTTTCTCAGCTACGGAAACACAATGAGAAAAATGAAAATGTTGCTTTTTAAAACACGACAGTGCATATTGTGCTTTTTACCGCGTAGGTTACATACGCTTCAAACTTATTTCAACCATCATCCAAACGAAATTGTGTGTCGCACAATTTGCAGGTGTGTCCAGATTTAGAAACACGACGTTGCGACCGGTATCTGATTGCATGGGAGGTAACCTAATTACGCCCCGTGGTCATAATGATGATAATAATAGTAACAACAACAGTGTTGACAAAGATCATGATAAAAATAACGTGGAATGCTTAGAGCGTTGAATGTCGTAAATAAATCAAAGCGCTTGGATTCGAATCACGAACACGCATACGACTGTTCACAGAAGATTTACAGATTTTTAAATTCACACACACACACACACACACACACACACACACACACACACACACACACTGTTAGGCAGTGATGTTTCTTGTTCTTCTTGTTCTTCTTCTTCTTGTTCTTTTTCTTCTTCTCCTCCCTCTTCCCAGTCTCTCTCTCTCTCTCTCTCTCTCTCTCTCTCTCCTCTCTCTCTCTCTCTCTTCTCTCTCTCTCTTTCCCTCCCTCTCTCTTTCCCTACCTCTCTTTCTCTCCCTTTTTTTTTCTTACCCTGGTTTTCACTTCTGGTGTCTTTTACAGATTTTCTTTCATCCCCACCCGTCTTCGCAATTTCCTATTTCTCTCCCCCTCCCCCCAATCACTGAATGCTCTTTCATTCTTCATTTATCTCTCCCTCCCACGTGCTACTTTCTAATCACAGATTTTTCCCCTTCACCCCCCATCCCCCTACCCGTCCTCATGTCATTCTTTTCCTGTCTCCTGTCTCCATCATCTTTCATTTTTACTTCATTTTTTCTTCTTCCCAAAGTCTCAAAGCAACAATACTTTCATCATAACGCGATTTTTGCCTGTGTTTTCTTGTTTGTTCGCTTGTTTGGTTTTTTTGGTTTGGTCAGGTTTCTCAGCTGAAGGGATCTACATTAACTCATTAGGAACGGTTCATATAATGCATTGCCTTGCATCAGAGACTGCTGTAGGCCCCAAGAATGGGATCAATTGATTTTTATGACCCCCCTTGCAGAGGCAGGAAATCTGATTTTGTTCTGTTGTATACAGTTTTGAAGTCTGCATGAGGGAAGAGGGAGAGAAGAGAGAGAGGGAGAGATGGGAGTGGAGAGAGAGAGAGAGGAGAGAGAGAGAGAGAGAAGAGAGGAGAGAGAGATGAGAGAGAGAGAGAGAGAGAGGAGAGAGAGAGAGAGAGAGAGAGAGAATTTGAGGGGGGAACAAAGGGGAAAATTTGAAGACATTCTGAATTTTCCAAAAATAGATGACAGAGATATGAACTAGGGGGGCGAGGGGGGGGGGGGGGGGGGGGGGGGAGCGCGGATAGCCTAGTGGTTAGAACATTGCGCTCGCAATCTGACGACCCGGGTTCGATTCCCGTTCAAGGGGGGTATTTTCCCCTGGAGTTAACATCAGTGCAGACTCCACTCTCCTTAAAAGTCCTTCGGATGAGGCTATAAACCGAGGCCCCGAGTGCGAACGCACGCAAAACATCTTGCGCACACGTTAAATCCTGTTCTGCTTTTCGTAAGAGTAGGCTATTGTGTGCCGGTGGGAACAGATAACAGAATTTACCAAAACCGCATACACACGGGGACTGGATGTAAAAAAGCACATAAGTGCTTATTCCATTATCCTCGATATAAAAGAAAAAAAAAAAAAAACCAAAAAAACTATGCACTTACAAACCCCAGGAAAATATGAAGACTTTTTCTGAATTTTCCAAAAATAGATGAGAGATAATTATGAACTATACACTTACAAATTATTGTTTAGGAAGCAAACAGGTTTTGATGCCATCTATGCTATTCTTTTCTAGAGCCGAGGCTCCTACAAAACTATGGCTTGCATTCGCTACATTCTGGCGGTTTTACGTTTTATTGTCATGAAGAATATAATTTTTATTCATTTTCTCTGATGCTCTTTTACGTTCCACGATCTTTTTCATCTTTGTAGCATTTTGTTTTTGTAGAAAAGATGAGCACCACAGCAACACTGTCAATGCTCGGTGACTTCTTCACTAAGGGATGTAAAGCTACACGGAGAAGGCTGAACTTAAAGGGCTTAATGGTTGCAAGCTAAGCCCAACATACTGATTTTTTCCCCTATTACAGTGGAAACTTTCAGAGCATTTGTCAGCATAATCAATGATAATCAAAAGGCACATTTTGTTTTGTTTCCTTATCTTGTGTGAGCCACAGGATCAGAGACAATTTTTCTTTTATTACATGATGATTAAGAACGATAACGATGAAGTAACATCGCTGCAGGGAAGTGAATCTGATTTAAGAGTGGGTAACAGGGCTGTACTTTATGCTTCCTATCACAATGTATCCCAGCGTCAACGGGCCCGATAGATGCCGAAACCTGCAGTGATGGTCAGTTAAATTAAGCAACACTCTCAAAATCGCATCTACTAAAAATGGATGAAGCTCGTCTGTGTGGTCCCAGTCTTTCCAATGAGCCCATTGAGCAAACTCACTCTGGGTAGGAACTGTCTGTCTGTTTGTATGTCAGTCTGCTTGCTGCTCTGTCTGTCAGTCTGCCTGTTGGTTGGTCTGTCTGTCTGCCAGTCTGCCTACTTCTCTGGCAGTCTGCCTGTTGTTCAGTCTGTCTGTCGGTCTGCCTGACGACCTGTCTGTCTGTCAGTCTGCCTGTCGTTCAGTCTGTCTGTCGGTCTGCCTGACGACCTGTCTGTCTATCAGTCTGCCCGCCTGTTTGTCTCTCTGTCAGTATGCCTATTGGTTTGTTTGTTTGACAGTCAGTCAGTCTGTTCACCGGTTTATCTTTACCCTTCCCCACTAGATCATGCTTTGGCTGTTTATCTCTCCGCTCATCCTATTATCCCGTGCTTTGCTTTCATAATTTAATGCTTTGTTTCATTTTCTTCATCGTTTTTTTCACTCTCTTCCTTTCTTTCTAACTGTACCCATTTTCTCATTCTTGTTTTCCCTTTCCTTTATCTTCTTATGCTCTAGTCTTTTCTTTTCTCTTTTTTTGGTGGCTGTGGTGGTGGTGGTGGTGGGATGGGGTGGGGGGTGGGGGTCGACCTTTTTCTTTCTTTATTCTGTTCTTTCTTTCTTTCTTTTTTTCTTTCTTTCTTTCTTCCCCCTGTTTGTCTGCCTTTCTGTCTTTCTTTCTTTTCTTTCTTTCCGTCTGTCTGTCTTTCTTTCTTTCTTTCTTTCTTATCGCTCTCTGTATTTTTGTCTCAGTCCTACCCCCACATATGCACATTTTTTCTCTCCACATTTTAGTTCTCTCTCTCTCTCTCTCTCTCTCTCTCTCTCTCTCTCTCTCTCTCTCTCTCTCTCTCTCTCTCTCTCTCCCTAACTTATTTGTGTTTGTTTCTTTTTTTCCCCCATGAGGGCCTGGTGTAAAGAAGCCTATGGCTTATTCATTGACCCTCATTAAAATGTTCGAGTTCCCTCCCAGCTTTCAATCCTGTATTACTATCCCGCTCTTCTGTCTTCCCGTTATTTCCCCCTGTTCCTATGTCTAATACATCTATCCATGATGTCTCTCACATTTCACTTTTCTACACCATTCAATCATGTATGATCTCACCCTTTCCTTGTCAGACGTTTAAACCTACAAGAGTTGCTCCTTAATTTCATATCCACATTTAAACTTTCTTCTTGTTCTTGTTCTTCTTGTTCTTCTTGTTCTTGTTCTTGTTCTTGTTGTTGTTGTTGTTGTTGTACTTTTTCTTTCCTTTCTTCTTCTTCTTCTTCTTCTTCTTCTCTTCTTCTTCTTCTTCTTCTTCTTTCTTCCTCTTTTCTATTTTTGCTTCTTCTTCTTCTTCTTCTTCTTCTTCTTCTTCTTCTTCTTCTTCTTCTTCTTTCTTCTTCGTCGTTTTTTTCTTCATCGACGAACGTTCAGACAACAACTATTATTTTCTGTAATATGAGCGAAAATGCATTGCACTGCCGTTAAGCGCCTAACAAGTCAGGCCCAGCGCATCCGTTTTAAAGAATCGCTCCTTAACCAACAACAAGAGAGTTAATTTCATATTCCCACCACCACTTCTTCTTCTGTACTTTTGTGATGCTGCTAAAACATCGTGCATTAACTCATTAGGCACGGTTCACAAGCGATTCTCCCCGCTTCAGCAACCTCGTACCTCACGCGTTCTTCCTCACAGTTAGTTGTGCTATATAGAATCATAATTCCTATTGGCGCAGTTAATCGAAACATAATCTCGCTCATGAAGTTTGAATTGAATAAAATTTTGCATTCATAAAGACACAGCAGCCCCATGGCGAC
Source organism: Rapana venosa (assembly GCA_028751875.1). NCBI lineage: Eukaryota > Metazoa > Mollusca > Gastropoda > Neogastropoda > Muricidae > Rapana > Rapana venosa. Next base: position 5,142,243 of record CM054141.1, read on the forward strand.
TTGATATTGATGGGCTCCCTGTGGACTTCTGACCCTGAGGATATCCTTCGGATGAGACCAGAAACCCAGGCCCCGTGTTCGAACGCATGCAGAACATCTTGCGCACACGTTAAATCCTTCTCCGCTTTTCGGAAGAGTAGGCCATTGTGTGCCGGTGGAAACAGATGACAAAATTTACAAAACTACCGCATACACACGGGGACTGGATGTAAAAAAAAGCACTTGAGTGCTTATTCCATTATCCTCGATATAAAAGCATAAATAAATAAATAAATGTAGCGAATCTGGGTATGGCTGTGTCGGGGAGATTGAAACAAGCAGGTGGGAGCAGCAGGACGGGGAACGTCACAGAAGATGGGGTAGCCAAAAAAAAAAAAAGACACAAGTCAGTACTTAAGGTGTCAGAAGACTACATTAAAGAAAAAATTGAAGGGCGCTTTGTTGTTTAGAAGAATTATGGAAGATTTAAAAAAAAAATTGAAGGTTTTTTTTGTCTGTGTTAATGGAAGTTTTCGGGATATGGTTTGGGCTGGAATGACTGTTACGCTAGGACTGATAGCTCTGTTAGGACTATTCCCTGTGCCACCACTACAACCGGCAAGCCAGCCAACCAGCCAAAAAATCAATAAATCAACTAAACACTCACTCACTCACTCAATCAATCAATTAATCAATCCATCAAGAAATCGAGATATTTCGCTGCAAGCGTTGTAGATAGGAACATCTACTTGTTTTAATGGTACTCTTGCACTGAAGTGGACTGTGCACCAAACAGAGAGCCTCAGTTATGCACGCAAGCTACGTCTGCGTCTTCAGCGTGCTCTCTCTATGGGCAGAGGGGTGGGGGTGGGGTGGGGGGATAACCAGGCAAAACAACCAAAACAAGCACCTTATCTTTCATGTTGGTCTCCATAGAAGCATGAGAATTGTCACATCTTGGTTTTCAACCGCCTAGGTAGGTTATAGGACACCTTTCATGGGTACTTTAGAATACTAAGGTACCTTCCTTAAGGAAGAGACCTCGGGATTTTATTTTGATGTGTAACTACCACGATCAGCACTCTCATGTGTATACAAATTTAATTTGCTCACAATAACATATTTTGTTCATGCGCCTGTGCACCGCACGCAGAGCAGATACACAAACACACATACCAAGGTGCATGTAAACACACAGATAGCATTTAGACCTAATGTCCAGTCGTGATAAGCGTAATGATTTATGTATTCATAAAACATTTGCTTATTGCATTTAGAGAGAATATTTTTACGCACGCGCAACTTCGATCCCACCAGCCACTTTTATATTTTGCTCAGAAAATGTTATGTCACCTATGCAGATCAATCCGTGTGCAGTGACACATTACGGAGAACATCAAGTTCTAATATCTCTTCGAGTGAACAGACGTAAAATCGAAGCAACAACAACGTTAAGGTCAGCCTCAAAGTAAGACATGCATTTACAATATTCTACTTTTTGTGTTTTTTAAGACGATTTCCAGTTTAATGAGAACAATCTCCTGAGCACACGGGCTTAATAGGTGGTGTCCTGCATATGTTAGCTCAGAACACGCACCCCTGAACACCACCAACATGACCCAGCAGCAGTGCAGGGCCCCTCTGTCTGGTAGCCCCACCGCGGCCTCACATTGATGGACTAAACCACTGATTTCCGACCCAGAAGTTGTGGCATAACGAATCTGGGTATGAGTGGGACGGATACATTTGAATGAGGGGTGTGGGAACGACAGGAACGTCACAGAAGTTGAGGCAGCAAAAGCAAAAATCTCCCTAATAAGTAAACAAGTAAGGATAGTTTGTGCGCCAAATACACGACACTTAGAGAATTATTCAATTCATGAACAACAAAATTAAAGCATACAGACAGCCACACACACACCCCTTCACCTGAACCCATTCCTCTCACTAGCTACCCTTCATCATTTACCAGCCTTCCACGTGAACACAACCCACCCTCCCCGTGTTACTTTCTCGTGTACGCACGCACACACATGCCCATCCATGCATGCACTCACACATGAAGGCATGCCCACCCACACACACCCGTCCTTATACAACGAATTATAAATACTGAAAGAGATGCGTTTTTTAGGTTGAAAGAGTACGTATATTGCAAAATGAAAAAGTGTAGTATTCAAAAGATTTTTTGTCGTCAGTTTTGTATTTTTTACATCTGGCTTATTGATTTAGTGTGTACACATTTGTTTAGTTACAAATGCTATTTTTGACACTACTTTTACATTAAACTATGGGGTTTTTTTTGGCAAATGAATACTACATTTTCTTTTTTTCTTCATTTTTAATTTGTAGTGTGCACAAAGAACATAAAATCTAATTTTAAAAATATTTTCAACCCATTGTTGCATCATGTAAAGCAGACACTTAAGTTTTTTTTTTATATAGTGACCTTGACCCCTAATCACGTGACTTCAACAGGTCAGTGGAACGCTTACAAATTTAGAAGCAGATGTGAGAGGGTCTGTCTTCAACGGATACAAAAATGACAACAAAAAACCAAACTGTTGTAAATCAGTATCTTTGGTACCAGACACCGCTGAACACAGTAAGTAAGACTTTTATTTTTTAAAATTCAAAGATTCTTTTAGTGAGTTTTGTGTCTTGTATCGACTTTGTTAAAATGTCTGTACCGCTGATTTGTCTGAATTCAACGAAAGTGACATGTCGCCGTGATCTTGTCAACACTCGAGAGAGTCGCTGTACATTGAATACCTTGTCGCATTCGATTTCACAGACACAGACGGTTTTGTCACCAATTAGCTACCCACCTAGCAAAGCAGTTAGACCAAAACAGCCAAGCAAATATCAAATGAACAAAACTACAATAGTAACAAGAGTAGCAACAACACAAACTGGAGTGGTGTTTCTTACATAGAGTTACGGGGATTGGTTGCCCATTCAGTTTATGTTGACAAAAACAGTAACTTTGAAACACAAATATCAACTAGGGAATTAATCAGAAAGCGACAGATTTTGGTCTTCAAGTGTTGAAAGAATAATGCAATCTAAGCTGTTACTGCTTGTTTTCTGTTTTCGTGCGACTAAGGCGCGTTCGACAATTCGCAATAAAACCGACGAACCTATTTGCTAAAATACGATTTACTCAAAACTTGGCTTCTAAACTGAAATAATACTTTTTCGTTTGTCAGCTGGAAACTGCTACAGCATAAAAATAATACTGAATAGGCGTGCGGGCTCGCTCTGTGTGTGTGTGTGTGTGTGTGTGTGTGTGTGTGTGTGTGTTCATTTTCATTCAGGTGTAGGGTTTTGGAGTGGCTTGTGTCTATCGATGTCTGTCTCACCTTTGGGGGGTCTATCTATTTCATACCCATCCCCCCTCCCTCTCGCTCTTTCTCACTCTCTCTCGTTCTCTCTCTCACTCTGTCTGTCTGCCTGTCTGTCTGTCAGTCTGTTTGTCTGTGTATTTGTTTTTCTCTGTCTGTATCTGTCTCTGTTTCTCTCTCTCTCTTCTCCTCTTGACGAGGGCCTGGTGTAAAGAAGCCACTGGCTTATCCGTATACCCTCAATAAAAAATTCGAGTTCGAGTTCGAGTTCTCTTACTAAGTCACTCACTCACTCACCCACTCACACACACACCTCTAAACACACACACCTCTGAACACACACACCTAAACACATACACACTCACACTCACACTCACACACACACTCAAACACACACACTCACACACACACACCAACACACACACACACCAACACACACTCACCAACACACACACACACCAACACACACTCACCAACACACTCACACACGCACGCACACACACACACACACA
>CM054141.1:5151077-5173577 GCA_028751875.1 Rapana venosa
CACTCACACATACACACATGCACACCTCTCACACATTCACACACATACCACACCACACCACACACACACACACACACAAAAAAACACACTCCCGCACGCACGCACGCACACCACCACCACAACCACCATGTCACCTTAGTACCCTCGTTTCTATGTACTAAAAGAACAGATAAGAAATGAAGTAATGATTGAAAAAAAAATCCACGTAATGTCTGAGACGCCTCTGGTAGCAAACGATAATAGAGAAAATAATTCGAAATGTGTGTTGAGGGTAAAAGAAGATTCTGATTTTGCACTCGGATACTTGGCAGACAATCTTGTTTGATGTCTAATGAACTGCCTTTATGGGTAAGAAACTACTTTGAAACTGAGTGTGTTCGTTTCTTTGCCCAATCTAAATGAAAAGGGCGATCGTTTTTATCAGGAAAGAAACACAAGGTGGGTTTACTTAAATGATGAAATAGGTAGTTGCGAAATGAATTGAATATTGTTTTTTCCTGAAAGTGGTATAAACCATATAGCTTACGTGGTGCAACTAATTATACCCCCCCATTCCCTCCCGGAAAAGATGCACTTTTTTCCGTAAACGAGATAAGGAAGCAATAAAGAAGGTTATTTTTTAAAAATTCGGGTTTCTGTTTAGACTTCTTGCTCGGGGTCTTTTGGTTTGAAATTTAAAACTGGAATGCGTACCCTTTTTTGAAGTCGCACATGGGGGTTTTGTATTGTTTATGGGGAAGGGAGGTCTTTGACAAAGAAACCAAAAGTTTTTGGTCTTGGGAGTTTGGGAGGGTAGCTGTTTTTTTATTTTCAGCTACTTTTCCCAATAATGAATATATCCTTTTTACGATTTGCTGTTGTTATTGTGATCAGTTAATTCTTGAACATTATTATAGCCCCCCGTGGACTTTCAGTTCTGTTTGATTATGGTTTGAATAGTTTCCAGAGTTTTAAAAAAGACGCTTTTTAAGATAGACTTATATTGCAGATATTTTGAACATACTGCGGTTTTTTGTACTTGTATGTTGACATGCACGCGCAATCGCGAGTGTGCACGAGTGTGATGTGTGTGGGGTGGTTTTTGTGTAGTGCGCGAGCGCGGCGTGCGTGTGGATCCTTTTTTGTGCCCAGTGGCAAATATGTCTGTGGTATGTGCTTGCGTGCACGTGTGTGATTTTTTAATATTCTTTTTTGTAAACCTTTTGTTTCGAGAATTTTAATGCAAAAATGCATTTAGCACATGTAAAAGAACCTACGGTGACAAGAGAATTGTCCCTGGCAAAATTATGTAGAATAAAAGAACTCTGTTAGGAAAACATCATCATCATCAGACCCGTGACCTTGGCGGTCGTGGGGGAGACACGAAAGACGATGCCGTGGTAAGCCTCCTCCATCCATCTCGGTCCTCGGCTCTGCGCAGTAGTGCCGAGTCATTCATCCTGGTCCATTCTCTGATGTTGTCCATCCATGACTTGTTCTGTCTTCCCCTCTTTCTGCCACCTTCGAGTGTTCCCTGCAGTACTGTTTTTGGCAGAGTGTTGTGGCGGGTGACGTGGCCGAACCATGTCAGCTTTTTCTTCTTGACGATGGTGAGAAGGGGTTCCTGTGGACCTGCCAGCCGTGTTGTTTGACTCTTGACAAATTCATTGGTCTTTCGTTCTCTCCAGGATATGCCCAGCAACTTTCTATGGCATTTTGTTTCAAATGACTGGATTCGCTTTGCTGTTTCAGCAGTCAGTGTCCAGGTTTCACTTCCGTACAGCAGGATAGTCTGAATTAGGGCTTTGTAGAGCTTAAGTTTGATTGGGAAACTGATCTCTTTATTTTTCCATATGGTGGTGAGTTGTGTCATGGAAGATGTTGCCATGGCTATTCTGACTTTGATTTCTGTCGTCGATCGCCCGTCCTTTGTGAGTGTAGCGCCAAGGTATTTAAAAGCGTCTACCTCCTCCAGTTGTTGGCCGTTCATGTAAATTTTAGCAGTGGCATTGCTCGTGCTGTTCACAAGTTCTTTACTTTTCTCCGAGCTCACCTCCATCCCATATGCTCCAGCTCTGTTCTCAAGTCTGGTCGTAAGATCTTGCAGCTCTGTGTTACTTCCGCCCATGAGGTCAATGTCATCGGCAAACCGCAAGTTGTTGAGGGGTCTGCCGCCAATGGAGATGGTAGAGTGGAAGTCTTGGAGGGTCTCTCTCATAATGTTTTCCAAGAACAGATTAAACAGGACTGGAGACTTTAGGAAAACAAACAGCAACAAACAATGGGTGGCGCTGCTTTTTTGGTGAGGAGCTCTCCGTGGGGAGATCAGCCCGAATCCCACGCAGAGAAATCTGCAGTGACTTAAAAGTGGTATACAAATGCAAAGATACTTTACCGAACGATCTGAACATTCTTTTTTGTCGTTTAGCAAGACATAACGCAAGTTTTTATTTGTATCAAAGACTTTTGTTCCAATGTGCTGCAATTTTCACTTTCCTTTTAGTTTTTGTGTTTGTTTGTTTCTTAAGATTTTTTAGGTTACGGAAATGCCATTCACTTTAGCGCTGCATTTTATAGCAAAGAAACACATTTTACTCATGTTTCAGCAATTGATAGTTCAGAACAGTGAGGAAGCTTCTAGTACATGCTCAAGGGGGGTTGTTGACGTGGTCATTTCGCTCTTTGGTAGTTGTTTTTTGTTGCAACTATGGCGGCGGAATTGCTCAGTGGTTAGAGCACTCGCTTTCCCCAAACAGTATTGAGTGTGGCTACCAGGTTGTTGGAAGACCGTTTGCACGCTTTGGCTTCAGTGCAGTCCCCCAGTTCACCCAGCTGAAAATGGGTACCTGCCCTCTTTAGGGTCAGGGAAGGTAAAGCAGCGAGGGAGAGGAGGTGATGGTCTCCGCCTCAATATGCTGGCCCATGGAGAAGCTGACGTCACTGAAATCTAGCTCTTCAACGACGGTATAGGTTATGGGAACGCCTTTAACCTTAAAAGCCCCAGCAGTGTTTAGGGGTAGGGTTTTTTATTTATTTCTTAAAAATTCATTTAATTTAATTTTTTATTTCGAGGATAATGGAATAAGCACTCATGTGCTTTTTTCATCCAGACCCCGTGTGTATGCAGTTTTGTAAATTTTGTCATACGTTCCCACCGGCACACAATGGCTTACTCTTCCGAAAAGCGGAACGGGTTTTAACGTGTGCGCAAGATGTTCTGCGTGCGTTCGCACACGGGACCTCGGTTTATAGTCTCATCCGAAGGACTTAAGGGGAGAGTGGAGTCGGCGCTGAAGTTAACTCCAGAGGAAAAATCCTCTCGAACGAGAATCGAACCCGGGTCAGCAGATCACGAATACATCACTGTAACCACCAGGCTATCCCGTCCCCGTCGGGGGTTGCAGGATGGTTAGTTTTTTCATCAAAAACCGCGGCTTTAACATCTTCATTACCTTTTGCTGCAGCTGAATCCATAAGGCGATGCTGAGATAGGAACCCACCCATGGCTTTCAGGTCTGTCAGAATTACGATGCCTGTCGGCTTATCCGCTGAACTAAGGGAGGGATCGTCTAGTTGTAAGAACGTGGTGCTGGTGATATGACGACCCGGGATCAAGCCACCACGAAAGTGCCTGCTTTAATAATAATAATAACAAATAATAATAATGATAATAATAATAATGTATGGAATTTATATAGCGCTGAATCTTGTAAAGCAACAAATCAAAGCGCTCAGATGACATTGTTTTCCCCCCCGAGGATAATGGAATAAACACTCATGTGCTTTTTTTTTTACATCCAGTCCCCGTGTGTATGCTGTTTTGTAAATTTTGTCATTTGTTCCCTGTTTAGAATATTATACCCAGGAGCTAACTTTAGTACTGACTCTGCTCCTCCAAAAGTCCTTCGGATGAGCGCTTTGATTTGTCTGTGCAAGATACAGCGCTATATTAATTCCATTTATTATTATTATTATTATTATTATTAGACTACAAATCGAGGCTCCGTATGCAAACACGCGAAGAGCAGGTTACGCACACGTTCAAAACCCGTACCGCCTTTTGGAAGAGTAGGCCATTTCGTGCTAGTGGGAAAGTATGACAAAATGTAAAATAAAGATGCACGCACACAGGTATCGTGTTTAGACGCCGTACCTTAAATCGGTTATCTTAAAAGACGGTTTAAACGGGTGCATTTGCAAGATCTCACAATTAGCGATCCTTGGAGCACTAGCTGGGGAACAAAAAGAATCCACTTGGAATTTTTATGCGAGTATTGTCATAATTTATGTACTTGACACATTATGTAAGTCGTGTGTATCTGACACATCATGGTTAATAAGTATTAAAACGCATTGTTTGTGTGTGGTAATCTAATATGCAGCGTGTGCGTAATAGAGTATTACTTATGTGCTTTTTATATAGTTTACTTCAAGTATGTAGAACGTTTCTGGTTCATGTGCACTAAAACACATAATGGTTTAGATACGTTTCTGGTTCATGTGCACTAGAACACATAATGGTTTAGAGATTTTAAAGAGAGTGTACCTAAAAGAGTGTGTACCCCAAAACATTCATTTATGTTTATGATGCATGTGGTTCTTGCATACCAACTACACCGTAAACCACCGTTTTACCTTTTCTTTCTGTTTTATATATTTGAATGCCGTTTTTGCGAGTAGAAATATATATGAGGGAAAAGTGTGTGTGGCTGCGGGGGTGGGGATGGCGTGTGTATGAAATGTCCATATGCCACAGAACTGGCACAACATCATTATTATCGTTAAAGTATGTATTTGTAACATAATGATCTTATCTTGTTGAACATCCCCATGTTTGGATTGACGTATGTCGTAGCTGAGTGGTTAAGACCATTCGACTTCAATCCCATGGGTCCATGAAGTCGTAGGTTCGAATCTCGGCGTCGTCTGGGGAATTAAGGTTGGGCATTTTTTACGATCTTCCAGGTCAAGTTCTAGTGCAGACCTGCCAGTGCCTTCTGTGCTTACGTTGATATATTTAATATATATATAAGGAAGATCATATGCACGCTAAAGATTCCGTACTTCATTCAGCGAGTTGGGGACTACGGACAACCAAACCCCGCATACATCCCGAAGTCAAATACGGCTACCTTCATGGTGGGGTGGACAAACAGTCCCATACGCACAATCCCATTTGGGAACCTCGGTCACACAATGGGTGGAACAAAAAAAAAGGTGGGTTAAAGTGTTTTGTTTACTAGATGTTGTCACAGGAGATCTAGTGATTTTCTTTCCTTGTTCAGTTGGCTTTTTTTGCGATGTCTTGTTTCTGGTTGTTTTGTTGTTGTTGATGATGTTGGTGGTGGTGGTGGTGGTTGTGGTGTTCATTCGCAGCTAGCGCTTAAAGGTTTGTGAGATGCCTTGTGTTTGGAACAAGACGTTTATTGGAGGGGCAGGTAAGAAGGAGCAGCTAGTTTCACCAGCAGCAGCAGGCTTTCAGGTGGCAAGCAGGCAGGTAGGCAGGCAGGCAAAAAAAATTGCCGCTTTTGAGTACCCACATCTGTAGGAATTCCGGCTTGGGTAGTAGCAATGCATCGGTTCTGGACAAATTTGTTTCAGGAGTCTGGTTTGGGCTTTAAGTTTAATTTTGTTTGTTGATGGGTCGTCCCACAAGATGGGACCTGTCAAGGTTGCCAGAGCTGGCAGGGGTGGAAAGAAGGAACAGCAGTATTGATTTTATACCCCGCTGTAAGTAACCTGTGTATATAGTTGCAGTTTTATTCTGAGACTATAAATGTTATGAGGTGACAGTTAGCCCCCGATATGGCCTCAGTGGTCGGCGGGGCTGTAAAGCCACAAGATTGGATTGGAATGGAAACTCTGAGCTTCAGCAACGGCAATGTAGTTCTGGTAATTCTCTTTGTACATGCCGGCTTCTACCTAAAGTAGAGAATACCCTGGCCTTAGCAGGAAGACATCTGGATCGGCGATCTAGAGGTAATGCACTTGCCTAGAAAGAGAAAAGTCTGGTTTTGATCCCCGTTTGGGCCCCCAAAACGTTTTCTCTATCGACTAGACTGCGAGTGATGATCTGGGTGCTAATCTTTCGGACGAGACGATTAACCGAGGTTCTGTGTGCAACACGCATTTAGTGCACGTAAAAAAAATAACCCGCGGCAATAAGACAGCTGTCTTTGAAACCAAAATTCGATAGAAGAAAATTTATCCTGATAGGGAAACAGAATACACATGCAGACAGGAAAAGAAAAGAACACAAGAAAAAGGGTGGCGCTGCTCTTTTGGCGACGCGCTCTGCCCCGGCCGGGTAAAGAACCCAAATTTCAGGCAGAGAAATCTGCCGTGACTTTATAAAGTGGTATATAATACAATGCAATACAATTTCACGTTGCTATGGGCCTTGATCTCATCTTGGATTCAGGCTTGGGGTTTCGCCTGCCCCGCTTTGCCTCTCACCTGGTCTTCAGTGTAGAACTTAATGAATCTGATGCTTTTAATGTCCAGGTGGGTCCATGTTGTTTGCAATTACGCGACAAGTCTGCATTCACACGTTCATTCATGTGTAATTTCAACATTCACCTGCCTCGGAAGATGTTGTTTTGGGGCAGTTTCCCTGCTTGATACCCTGGGGGGATGGGATAGCCTAGTGGTTAGAACATTGCGCTCGTGATCTGACGACCCGGGTTTGATTCCCGTTCAAGGGGATATTTTCCCCTGGAGTTAACATCAGTGCAGACTACATTCTCCCCAAAAGTCCTTCGGATGAGACTATAAACCGAGGCTCCGTGTGCGAACGCATTCAAAACATCTTGCGCATACGTTAAATCCTGTTCCACTTTTCGTAAGAGTAGGTCATTGTGTGCCGGTGGGAACAGATGACAACATTTACAAAACCGCATACACACGGGGACTGGATGTAAAAAAGCAATAAGTGCTTATTCCATTATCCTAGATATAAAAGAATTAAATAAATAAATGTTTTTGCAAGTACGCGACAAGTCTGCATTCACACGTTCATTCATGTGTGATTTCAACATTCACCTGGCTCGGAAGATGTTGTTTTGGGGCAGTTTCCCTGCTTAACACCCTGGGTGTCACTCAGAATATGCACGCTGTCATTTCTCAAACTTAGGAATTACTGTGACACCAGAAAGATAGATATTATACACTCGCCCTCCTACTCCAAGGGCCGGCTTGACGAAAGCGCGTTTGCACGACAGTCGGTGGACTTACCGTCAAGGTGACTGAATAATCGTAAATTGCGTTCGACGTGTGACGACCGTACATTGCAATCAGCAGACTTTCTCGTCTGTGGAACTGTAGATTTGATACTAATCTTAGATCGTAGGTCAGTTCTGATGAGCTCTTTTTCGAAGACAGCATGCTTTAGCTGTGTTGGGGAACGAAGAAAGGGGTAATATTAATCAGAAAAATATGTTGTTGTTGTTGTTTTGCGTTGCCCAGGTTAACACTCTGGGCTTTACTCAGAATGTGCACTCTGACTTGTTTATCTCACCTGGGAATCACAGTGAGATTGAAATTGCACGCTGACTTGAGAGGTTTGCGATGTATGATTGGTTTCAAGTACTTCGCCATTTAGGCAACTGTACTCCGACTTCAGAGGTTAAAGGCAGTGGTATTAGTTTGTCTTTTTGAATCGATACTCGTCTTTTAATCGAGAAGCACTGGAAATGTTCCTCATTCTGAACTATTTTTTATTTTGATGTAAATCAGCCATCTATGACCTTCAATAGGAAGAAAGATATAGCTTATGTATAATCTGTCGTTATGTTTAGTTAGTTTGGGTAATGTTATCTTCAGTCAAGAATGCAGTGTAGTCGGGAGGGTATTGCTGTAATCGCATAACTGTGGAATGGATGATCTGCAGCAGGATGAGTTGTTCAGATTCGTTTTGGAGGACGATGGTCGTCAGGTCGGACAACTGCAGTCGACCAACTGTGCTTGCTTTTTATCAAACCCGCCCCTGCTATAAAACCGGACGGACCGTGTAAAGTCGGAGTCAGCAGATCCATCCAGATCTTATGTGAGATTTCACTTATCATCTAGATCTTTTGTGAGATTTCACTTATCATCTAGATCTTATGTGAGATTTCACTTATCATCTAGATCTTTTGTGAGATTTCACTTATCATCTAGATCTTATGTGAGATTTCACTTATCATCTAGATCTTTTGTGAGATTTCACTTATCATCTAGATCTTATGTGAGATTTCACTTATCATCTAGATCTTTTGTGAGATTTCACTTATCATCTAGATCTTATGTGAGATTTCACTTATCATCTAGATCTTTTGTGATATTCGATGTATCGTCTAGGTCTTATGTAAGAGAAATGTATAAAAATTTTCTATTCAAGAAGAGAGACATTTCCATAGAGTTGAGCTGACTTTGACATGACTGTTTATCTTAACAACTAGCTGTTTGGTAGCATTTCTCTCGAAACATTGGATCGGAATAGATTTTTGAATTTTTTAAAAAAGTGACCCAAACCTAACGGCAATGCAAGACAACCTCTGGTCGGTGGCTTTGCGTGAGTCAAGAAGAGATAGATATAGGATGGGAGAGAGGAAGAGTGGATGTGATTGTGTATGGCAAGATAAGTGTGTGTGGGATAGTGTACAGAAACGTCACTGAAACAGAGGACAAGACAGATTAACTGACAAGGAAGTATGCAACGAAAACCCAGATCCTGATTTTTTTGTTGGATATGCTTGATAGTGCATCGACACACATGCGCGTGCGCGTGCGCACGCACACAAACACACACAGACATACACACACATACACAAATAAACACACGCGTACACAAATAAACACACACACAGACGCGCGCGCGCGCACACACACACACACATACTCACACGCACACACACACACACACCACCACACGCACGCACGCAGCACGCGCACGCACACGCGCGCGCACACACACACACACACACACACACACACACACACACACACAGAGTCTCAGATGGATCAAACGACCCACGGAAAGACACATTCACAGGCAGATGTACAGACAGAGACACACGGACACACACACACACACACACACACACACACACACACACACACACACACACACACACACACACACACACACACACACACAACGGAGACTTGCGCTAGTAATCCCTTTTCGTTTATTGTTTTCAGTACTTCTTTTCTCAGTGATAATGTTTGCACTTCATCATCCATAAGCAGTGCGTGACAAAAACTGGAAGCAGCATACTACTAATGTCAAGGTGTTATGGACAACTTTTATTATATACTGTCTTTGAAAAAGTTTTCTGATCATGTTGCTTTTCATGTTACATGCAGACACAGTTTTGGATATCAAAGTAGAGAAGTGTTATAAAAATATTTTGGAAGATTGGAAATTCTTAGCAGGTTAGTAAGAGTGTTCGAAAAATGTGTGCGATGCTTTGTACTTGTTGTCAACTTAAGTTACTTATTTAAAGAGATACTTTGGTAAACAACGAAAGCAAGGCTTCTTGCTAGTGATTTACTCGGGAAAGCATAGTTCATAGGAATGTTTGGTTCGACTCCACTCCACATTTCTGTCGTGTGACAAAACCTGAACAATTTTTCAGGTCAATATGAAATAAACAGTGCGCTTCCGAATATGATCTACATAATCGGTTAAACGCACATAGTATCCAAAACGTGTCGTTGCGTATCATGGTTGTAGAATAATAGAATAGAATAGAGTGTTAATGTAATTGATATTTTTCTTATCGTACAACGTGTTATAACAATTTGGTTTTGTGTCATAAAAGTGCGTGCGCATGTGCGCGAACGTTTCCCCGTGTGCGTGTGCGTGTGTGTGTGTGTGTGTGTGTGTGTGTGTGTGTGTGTGTGTGTTGTCTCTGTGTGTGTGTGTTGGCTTTAGGACATCTTCACGTTTTACTTTTTACAAAGCTTCAGCATGATTGTAACTACCTTGAGCTGATAAGAAGAAAGGGGCTGTACCAAACTACAGAGCTTTGTTCTAATGGGATTACGGTTTATTGAATGCATCTACCTGCTGCAGCCACTCGTATTCCTTCCTTTTGAATGCACACACGCGCGCACACACTCACACACACACACACCACACACACACACACACACACACACACACACACACACACACACACACACACACACACACACACGCACATTCCATTCACAAGGCTCGATCGAGAAGACTTGGATACATTTACACATATACTAACCCCCGCCCCTATCTCGCTGTCTCGCTGTCTCACTGTCTGTGTCTGTCTGTCTGTCTCGGCCTTACTGTGTCTTTGTCACTCTTACACACCCACCCACTCACTCACACGTCCCCCTCTCACACACCCACCCACTCATCCACCTATCTCCCCCCCCCCCCACACACACACTCACATACACAAGACTAATTCAGCAACGTACGCAGCTGCAAGGGAGGGCGTTCAGAGCTGTCATTAGCTGTGCTCTTCAGATTATTACTGTGATAGGTATACATATTTTAAACCGATAATTATTGTGATAATTTTATATCCTAAGCCATTAGTTATTATGATAACTATGTATCCTGAACCTTCAGTTATTGTGATGTTTATATATCCTAAACCGTTAGTTATTGGGATAATTGTATACTCCAAGTTGTTATCATCCAGTCCAAAGGACATGGAAGCTGGGAAGGGCAACGAGTCTCTTACTTTTTTCTTTTCACTCTGATCTGAACGAATGACAGTGTTGACATGGCTGTAGAAGCGTGGGTCTTTAAATCATACGTTATCACCCATGCCTTCTTATATTGGCATATTATGTCAATGTAAGAAGTAATGTTGTAGGATAATGGGGATATCAGCCTCTTGTATTTAGACCCTTTGGAAGTTTAGCAAATGATGTGTGAAGGTAATGAGGTTGGCGTGTTGTGTTTGTTTGAGGATGCATATGGTAAGGGGCTATTAATTTTAAAGATAAACTAAACCAGTTACTTTATGATGGTGAATCTTAAATTTCAAGGGATAAGATATGATGTAAACAAAATTGTGAAAAGCGGAATCTAAAAGCAGCTCCTAAACGTGAGAAAATAACAGTATAAACGGACAGTCCAGACAAAAAACCAAGAATTGGCTAGCTAATTTCAAATGTTTCTAACAAACAAACAAACAAGCAAACGAACACAGATACGGAAAGATGTTGAACAAGGAACTCAGTGCGGACAGTTTCAGGTGGCTAAACAGCCTGTATTGTCTACAGTCAAGAACATTTATTCATTCACTTTCTGTGCAATTTGACTTTTTGTCGTGACAAATTTAGCGGTAGGGTGAAATAAAATATTTTCAGCTGCGTCATGAAATTTAAAGATTGCCCTTTTTTATATTCATAAATAAGTTGAAGACAGCTGCAGACGGTATTTGTTGGTCATTTGAGATGTTGCACACAGGTGGGATACGACTGTTATGGATAACTTTGGGACAACAGCAGGCATAGCGGGATTTTCCCCCCCAGAAAATGATGAACCCTTCTGTGATGAAACGCTTGCACCTTCATGTGTCAGAAAAGATGAATTTACTTTTGTTAAAGTTTGAAAAAAACAACATTAGTGTCACTCTTGTTCAAGATACCAAGAACTTAAAATTGTGAGATTTAACACAAAGCGAGATAAAATAAAAAGTAAAGAACGCTATTTTAACTGAAATCTATCTAAAATTGCTAGGTTTTACACGAAGGGATGTTTTAACTCAGCTTCAATCCTGATTTCATCAATCACAAGAACTGATACAGATGATATCAGACGTGAACCATGGACACGCGGATCTCACATGCACGCTGTTGTTGCAATGCCACTGTCATCAAACACATTCCATGTGCGTGATTATTACGTA
Source organism: Rapana venosa (assembly GCA_028751875.1). Taxonomy (NCBI): domain Eukaryota; kingdom Metazoa; phylum Mollusca; class Gastropoda; order Neogastropoda; family Muricidae; genus Rapana; species Rapana venosa. The sequence goes on from CM054141.1 coordinate 5,162,942, forward strand.
TTCCTCACTTGGCAAGTTGTCCACCTTCCGCTCACCAATCTATATGTAAAATGCTATGTATTAAGTGTGTGATATACGCTATTTCAGAAGCACTGTCAAATTCATTTGTCGAAACACGTAGATTCATTTTTGAACTACAGCGGAATGCAGTATCTATCAGGCTGCGTTTTCAAACAGTCACACAGTATCAGATATTGTTTGAGCATTGTGGGATAGCAGAGACCGAAAAGAAATCAGGGAAAAGACTGAAACTGATATCTTAGATAAACAAAAGCAGAAAGTCACACGTAATGCTATTCGTTTCCGTGTGACCATACTGCAGAAACCGATTTCAAAACCCTCGTGAATGTGCTACTTTTTGTGTGCTGAGCTTGACGAATTACCAGTCTTCATGTAGAAGTAGATTGTTTGTGGTTGTTTTTGTACATATCCAGGGTCGTGTCACACTTATTTCTGTTGATGAATGATGTGGTTCGTGTTGTGGATGGGGAACACGGTGGGTAACTCTGTCCAGGACTGTTCAGTGTGCTGATTCTCGGAGAAGAAGGATTACTAATTATCGTGGATTTCCAGGCTCCGGCGGAGGAGGAAGCCTGCAATTAAGTTCACCGGAAACGCCTCACTGTTTTAAAGGCTGTGACGTCATCGGTGAAGGGGAGGTGATTTTATCTCCGCTTCCTGAGCTGTCTCTCTGTGCTGATTCATCCTCGGAACGTTTCCCTACAAACCGGTGTCCAAACTGCGGAACCCTGATATCGAGGCTGGGCGACAGTCGTTTTCCAACGAACATGTGACCAAAAGTGGGTACTCTCTTATCAGCTTCTTCCGGAATCCTTTTCCCCACAAAGCGATGTCCAAACGAGGGAGCCCTTAATTCCAAACCGTCAGGGAGCCGTTTACCGACGAAGCGATGTCCAAAAGCGGGCACTCTTTTCGTCTGGTCGGATGACTCACGTTTTCCTACAAATCGGTGCCCAAAAGAAGGAATGCGCTTGTCTAAGTCGTCTACCATGCCGGCGGCCGCTAAACTGTTACCGAAGATGGGTAGCTCGTTGTCTATGTCGCTTGACTCGCGTTTGCCCACAAACCTGTGTCCGAAAGAAGGTTTCCGCTTCTCGGCTTTGTCATCTTCCCTCTTCCCTACAAAGTGGTGACCAAACGTGGGCACCCTCTTGTCTAAATCGTCAGCGACACGTTTGCCGACGAACCGATGTCCGAAAGAAGGCACTCGCTCTGCCAGCCCGTCAGGAATCCGCTTGCCCACGAAGGAGTGATCGAAGGAAGGCTGCCGCTTGCCTACGAAACGGTGACCGAAGCTGGGAGCGCGTCGTTCAAAGCCGGGAAGCCTTCTCTTGCCCACGAAGCGATGTCCGAACGACGGGGCTCTGGTGTCCACAGCCAGGACCTCATCTCTGTCCTCCTCGGCGAACCGCTTTCGGATGGAATGGGAGACGACCGGGGCGTTCACGTCGCCTGCGATGGAAGTGGGCAGCATGTTTTCCGATTCCTCAGCGGCACGTTTCCCAACGAAGCGATGGCCGAAAGATGGCACGCGCTTGTCCGTGTCGTCCGACACCCTCTTCCCCACAAAATGGTGTCCGAAGGTGGGCAGCCTCTTCTCTAAGTCGTCGGATTCACGCTTGCCTACAAAGCGATGTCCGAACGAAGGCACTCTCTCGACCAAACCGTCGGGGATTCTCTTGCCCACAAACCTATGACCAAAAGAAGGCTGCCTCTTGCCCACAAACCTATGACCAAAAGAAGGCTGCCTCTTGCCCACAAAGCGATGGCCAAAGCTGGGAGCCCGCCGTCTGAAGTCCCGAAGCCGTTTGCCTACAAAACGGTGTCCAAACGTCGGGGCCCGCGTGTCTATGGCCAGATCCTCAAAGTCGTCCTCGGCAAAGCGTTTACGAATGGAATGAGGGAACAGAGGGAGATCCAGGTCGTCCAGGTCTTCCTCGTCCTCCCGTTTCCCGACAAAGCGGTGGCCAAAGGTCGGAGCTCGGATGTCCAAGTTGTCCGGAATTCTTTTCCCTACGAACCTGTGCCCGAAGGAAGGAACTCTGACGGTGATCCCTTTGGGAAGTCTCTTGCCAATGAATCGGTAGGAATACGAAGGCTGCCTTTTTCCGACGAAGAGGTGACCAAAAGTGGGCGCTCGCGCGGAGTAGCCGTATGGCGTCCTCTTCTCCATCAGGTCTTCGAGGTCAAGGTCGGGTTCGTTGTAGAGGTCATCATCTTCGGTACTGTCCAGGAGGTCGTCCGACAGTGAGCGTTTGGTCAGGGAGCGTGGCTGGGCGTCGGCAGAGGAGGCCTCGGCTTCAGCTGAAACAGAGGGAACATGTCGTCAGTGTCAGAGTGATTTCTTGAATTGATAGATAGATGGGTAGGTGGGTTGGTAGGTAGATAGATGGATAGATAGTTAGGTAGGTAAGTAGGTAGGTAGAGTGGTAGATTGGTAGGAATGTGGATAGGTAGATAGATGGGTTTGATTGGAAGGTAGAACGATAGGTAGGTAGGTAGATAGATGCATAAGTAGGTAGGTAGGTAGAAAGATAATAGATAAATAAATAGATAGATAGATAGATAGATAGATAGATGCATTTGGTTGGAAGGTAGAACGATAGGTAGGTAGATAGATGTATAAGTAGGTAAGTAGGTAGAAAGATAAATAGATAAATAAATAGATAGGTAGATAGATAGAACAGACAGACAGACATAGAGAGGCAGAGACCGATTGTGTGACAGAGGCAGTGTGTGTGTGTAAACAAGAAGCAAGAAAACAAAGGAAGAAGCTTGTTTAAAGAATAGACAAACGGAAACTGTGGATTCTAAAGAGGTACACACACACGTATATATATATATATATATATATATATATATATATATATATATATATATATATATATATATGTGTGTGTGTGTGTGTGTGGTGTGTGTTGTGTGTGTGTGTAAAGCAAATGCCGATGCCATAGCATGTCAGTGAGAAAGACACCATTTATGGCCTAACAACTTTTATTCATGACCAAAAAAAATTCATTTATTACCAACTATAAGCTCTTTTAACAGAAAAGCGTTTAGCTGCTTCCGACAGAAAATGTGTTGAACAAGTGTATATATTTGTTTAGTTAAATGCGTGACTTTGCTCATTCAGTGTTGTCACCGTGTTGTTCACTAAAGGGTTTCTGTTTTATATAAGTGGATTTATCATGTAGTAGTCTTTGAGATGGGGACGGAATAGCTCAGTGGTCGGAGCACTCGCTTTCAGCAGCATCGAGCGTGGTTACCATTTGGATGGGTGACCTTTTTTGCGCGCCTTGGCTTCAGTACAGTCCCCCAGTTCACCCAGCTGTAAATGGGTACCTGCTTCTATAGGGTCAGGGAAGGTAAAGCAGCGAAGGAGAGGAGATGGGCGCCGCCTTCAATATGATGGCCCCTAGTGAAGTTGAGGTCTCTGACGCCTCGCTCCCCTACGACCTTGTAGGTTATGGGACACCTTTACCTTTTTTTTTTTTTTACCTTAGTCTTTGAGGCTCTGATATATGTTTTCGGTTTTGGTCTCATTTTACAGACGTGTGTTTGCATAATTATAAATGCTCCCTTAATGATATGCACACATATTCACACACACACACACACACACACACACACACCACACAACACACACACACACACACACACACACACACACACACACACCACACACACACACGCGCGCGCGCGCGCACGTACGCAAATTTGCACGCGCTTAAGCACTAAAAAGTCTTACGTATACACACGCACGTATACCAGAACGCAGAACACAAACAGCTGAAAACACAGACAACCTCAAAAGCAACCACAATAACGAATTATCGAAAGCCATACACATCCTAAAAACCAAAAAAAGCAAACCGAAATAACTTGAAAACTGAATTAGAAAAATCCATCTACTCTTTGCTGACGCATGCTGATTCTTTTTCTTTGTCGACCTCTCAGTCAGCGGCTATTGTTTGTCTTAGGAGCGAAAATGCAGTTAAGCGCCTGACAAGTCAGGCCCAGCGCATCAGACTTCGGTGTGTGAGAGAATATTGTTTTCTTTTATTTTTTTTCTGTCAAAAAGGCAGGAGAATGAACGAAGAAGATAGGAGATAGACAAAAAAGGAGATGACAGGAAGAAGAAGAGGAACAAGTTAAAAACCAAAAGGGAGGGATAGAAAAGAGGACATTGCTAGCGCATAATTTCCAGAAGGTGGGGTTGCTATTTATACTGACAGGCTCCCGGCATCCCTACGTGTGTTGATTCAAAGGATCATTTTTAAAAAGTTGTTTTGTGGAACAAAAGCCCTGATTGCAACTAGTCAACCAATTCTGTTTACACTGTTGACAACCACAAAATCAAAATAAATTTACCATGGTTTTCAATCGCCGTTCACTTTCATTCATTTGACTGGATCAATACAAATTACGTTAAAAGAAAAAAAAAAGATAAATCCAAAGACTGAAAACACCACCCCGATTTCCACGTGCAATAACTTCCGCAGCAGTGAACCAGGCAAAAACGATAATAATAATACCCTTTAACCAAGGGTCTTTCCTTTTGATGTGTATAATTGCAGTAAGAGCACAAACCGTACACGGTACAAGGAAGACACGGGAATAGCTAGGGGAAACCGGTAAAAGACTTCAAAGAATCTGGAGGCAGTTTTTGTGTTGTTCCTTAGAGACCCATCAAGTCCTGAGGAAATATTATATGTCTTGTTTATAAACAGCGTGTATGCTGGCATCCGGACAATTCTTACCTAAGCTGTAACATGTCGAGCTGCTAATCGCTAGAGCGTTAGCCCGTCAGCGTTGCCTGATTGTTGCTGATGAGATATCGATCACACACTGTGTGTAGTATGGGTGGGGTAGAGTTTCTAGCAGGTTATTCCCCTTTTCTGAGGTTTTTGAGGATGTTTTGAGTATCTGTATAATTATTGTTGGAGGAGAGGGAGAGGAAGGGAGGGAGGGAGGGAGAGAGAGAGAGAGAGAGAGAGAGAGAGAGAGAGAGAGAGAGAGAGAGAGATTAATTGCAATTACTGTGTTTTTTATGTTAAGGTTAGTATCAAAAGTACGTTTGATTCTTTTTTGCGAGAGGAGGAAGAAAAACGACATGCAATATACAGCATAAGCTTACATCTTCAGTGCGCTCAAAATGGTGTGCATAGACAGGTATATGAATTCATGCACACACACACACACACACACACACACACACACAACAAGCCCGCGCCTGAACGTGTGCTCACGTTTGCATGGGCACATGATTATGTATGCGGACATGCTGGAACACAGAGCATGAAAGACTGGAAACGTCAAACGAAACTCAAAGGCAATACACTTGTATAGACTTGTCTTTTCTATCTGCACCAGCTTTCGCGAATAACATACATTTTACTCAATATGTGGTCCATTCTCTTTCGAAAATATAACACAGTCAGCAGTTCGTGATTCCCTCTTTTTGCATAAGTATGAGCGTCATCGAGAAGGTTTGTACACGCATTCACATGAATGTACTCACACACGTATGCACACCACACACACCAAATTTTTATGCACCAACATATATATCTATATCTATCTATCTATCTATCTATCTACACGCGCGCACACGCTGGAACACTAGAGACGATAACAAAATGCTCACAACACGAACATCACAAACGTCACATATGCTCACAACACGAACATCACAAACGTCACAAATGCTCACAACACAAACATCACAAACGTCACTAATCCTCACAACACAAACATCACAAACGTCACAAATGCTCACAACACAATCATCACAAACGTCACTAATCCTCACAACACGAACATCACAAACGTCACAAATGCTCACAACACGAGCATCACAAATGCTCACAAATGCTCACAACACGAACATCACAAATGCTCACAAATGCTCACAACACAAATATCACCAACACTTACAACACAAACATCACAAATGCTCACAACACAAATATCACCAACACTTACAACACAAACATCACAAATGCTCACAACACGAACACCACAAATGCTCACAACACAAACATCACCAACACTTACAACGCAAGCATCTAAAATGCGACAAGACAAGACCCCACAGAAACCAAATATACAATAAAAAATATCCCACTTAACGAAAAATACTTTCCGGAAGCATAAACCTTTAAACTGATAGCTTTTGGTTGTTCAATGGATGAGCCAAATAATATTGACACTATTGGCAAACATTTTCTTGTTCAAAACCAAACTTCCACAAAAGTAGAGGAAAATATATATCATTTATCCCGTGCTCTCAACCTCAGTATACTTTCATCTAATAATCAAACCGGACAAATCAAAGCAGCGTAAACACAGAGAGAAAAAACCCCCAAACAAACTAAAAACAACAACACCCTCATTCTCTATGCCCAACAACGGCAGCACGAATTAATCAAGCAATTACCGTGTTCATCAAGTTTCCTCTTTGATGTGTATTGAAGTGACAGCGGTACTACGACAATGACCAGTACGTGATTGGACTGGCACGTGAAACCCGCTAGGCTTCAAAAGATTTGGGGGCATGGAGTTTGGTTCTCTGGAGACCCGTTAAGTCTGTGAGGAAATGCCTGTTTACAGAACTGCTACCTGGTGCCGGATTAATGGGAAAATTATGAACTGAACAGCAATTTCTCGAATTAATCGATACATAGTAAAAGAAAAAGGTGTGGTGCAATATTGTTGTGATTTAGATAGGAATCACTCTAAGGCGTGTGTACATTTACTAAAGAGATTTCTTTTCCTTGGTGTTTGTGTGGTTGTGTAAATGTGTATTATTGAAGTTTTCGCGCGCGTGTGTGTGTGTGTGTGTGTGTGAAATATACAGCAAGCAGTGCACATTTGCACTCGTGCTTGTGTATGTGTGTGTGCGTGCGCGCGCGTGTGTGTGTTTGTGCGCGCGAGCGCGCGTGTGTGTTTGTGTGTGTGATATTTCAGTTTTGGATTTGTTATTGCCAACATTACTCAGCATAACACCTTTCACTGCTAGTGTTGTTATTCTTAATGTTAAAGAGCATAACACCTTTTCATTGCTAATGTTGTTGCTTTTGTCATCGTTACACAGAATAACACCTTTTCATTGCTAATGTTGTTGCTATTGTCAACGTTACATAGCAGAACACCTTTTCATTCCTAATGTTGTGGTTATTGTCAACGTTACACAGAATAACACCTTTGCATTGGTAATGTTGTTGCCATTGTCAACGTTACACATCATAACACCTTTTCATTGCTAATGTTGCTGTTGCTATTGTCAACGTTACACATCATAACACCTTTTCATTGCTAATGTTGTTATTGCTATTGTCAACGTTACACATCATAACGCCTTTTCATTGCTAATGCTGTTGTTATTGTCAACATTATACAGAATAACACCTTTTTCCACGTTAATGTTATTGCTATTGTCAACCTCACACACCATAACACCTTTTCATTGCTAATGTTGTTGCTGTTGTCAACGTTACACATCATAACACCTTTACATTACTAATGTTGTCATTGCTATTGCCAACTTTACACACCATAACACCTTTTCATCGCTAATGTTGTTGTTATTGTCAACGTTACACAAACATAACACCTTTTTCATCGTTAATGTTGTTGCTATTGTCAACGTTACACAGCATAACACCTTTTCATTGCTAATGTTGTTGTCATTGCTAATGTCACTCAGCACAACACCTTAGGCGTTACCCATAACACGCACTGTGTGTCACCCAACGCACCTGGGGATCCCTGTGAGACCATACCTACCCCTTGGAGCCAAAGGTTGCATGCATGATTGTTGGCAAACACCTCGCCATAGGCCTACCTGTCACCTGTCACCTGTCACCTAGTACCTGACTCTATCACGGCTATCGACGGGGTAGGAGCTCCACATAATGCCACTAGAGGTCACCATCTCTCTCTCTCTCTCTCTCTCTCTCTCTCTCTCTCTCTCTCTCTCTTCTCTCTCTCTCTCTCTCTCTCTCCTCTCCTCCTCTCCATCCCCTCTCATCCACCCTCTATCTCTCTCACCCCCTTTCTCTCATCCCACTCCTCTCTCTTTCCCTCCCTTCCTCCCCCTTCGATCTCTCTCTCTCTATCACCCCATCTCACCATCTTTCTCTCTCTCACCCCACACCTCTCTTCCCCCCCCCCCCCCCATCCCCTTTCTCCCACCCTCTATCTTTCATACACACCTTTCTCACCCCACCCTCTCTCTTTCTCTCCCCCCCAATCCCCTCTCCCACCCTCTATCTCTCACCCCCCTCCCATTCTCTTCCCCCTCCCCACCTCTCTCTCTCTTTCTCTCCCTCCCTCAGTGCTAAGTTCTAAGATCTCCTTTAGTCCTGGCAAACAGCTGAGGTAATCTCAGTGATGTTGGTGATGTAGGAAGGATATTGGTTGTCTGCCCTCTTTTTTCCTTCTTGCCTTCAACCTGGCCTAGGTGAACTATCGGTCAACCTCTGACCTCAGAAGATTTTACCCCCCACAGCCCTTCCTCCCCCCACCCCCGCCTCTCCTTTGCAATGGAATACAGTTTATCGCGCTAAGACCCGTATGAGTATGAAGACAATCCCAACGTAATGATTTTTTAAAGGATAACAGCATTGTGTATTGTAGATATCGTCTACTCAGTGCACATCAATAAGTTACAAAGCTGGTGGTGTAAGCTTAAATGCCTCATTGCTTTCCAGCATTTTGTAAAGCTATACTACTTACCTGGATCCAGTCTTTGAAGTCACATAGATCCCCGAAGTCTGAATGCGGCTACGTTCATGGTGGGTTAAAAAGTTGTCGGATACGCATAATCTCACTGTTAATGAACCTCGGACCTCTAGCTCTCTCAAGGAACGAAAAAAAAAATTCACATAAGGTGTAATGTTATTTCGTGTTTGTGGTACTAGGTTGAAGGTGATATTTACGTAATAGATTCAAAATACAAGATTCCCCATCATTTTTATTCAAAACAATATCTTTCGACTGCATAGAATCACTGGGTACACAAGTGGTTCTTTAATATGATTTCTATATTGCTGCATATTAGCATGTTTACATTTCCATTGAAAGGAATACAGATTTATTTAATTTGATTTGTTGCTTTACATACAAGATTCAGCGCTATATAAATTCCATACATTATTATTATTATTATTATTATTATTATTATTAACTCCCTCTTTTTGTCATACAGGGCAGCAGTAACTTTGCAAGGTAATCTCTATTGGCTGTTTGCTGTGTGTGTAAGGGTTGGTTGAATTAGCAAAGGCTTTGATTTGTTTGTGCAAGATATCGCGCTATATATATTCCATTTATCGTGTATTATTGTAATCAAATAAACTTACTAATAAAGCGCTTCGATTTGTTTGGTTTTTACAAAATTCAGCGCTATATAAATTCCATATATTATTATCATCATTATTAAAATCATATCCAGATATGTAAAGTATACCTCCTCACACCAAAGGAGAATGGTGGTTAGAACGAACTAATGCTTAGCGGTCACTACCAAATGGAAAGGAGCTGTTCTTGGGATTCTTTTGTCGTCAAAGGAACATGACCTGGAATCCTCTGCATTAAGTTAATTGAACAGTGTCTAGTTTCCATTAGCTTTTATGACCGGGAACACGGGGATGGGATAGAGAGTACGGAATAAGAGGATGGTGGGGGTTGTAGGTTGGGGTGTGGGGGGGGGGGGGGGGGGGTGGGGGTGTTTGAGGTTATTCGTTCAGTCATAAGGGTCTTATGTTTTTTTTCTCCCCCTTTTGGATATGAAGAGTTCCAGATATCTTTGAGTAAGTGAGAATGACAGTATTTTCCTGCTTGTCTGATGAACACACACACACAAACTCTTCTCTCTCTGTCTGTCTCTGTCTGTCTGTCTGTCTCCCTCCCTCCCTCTCTATCGCTCTCTCGCTCTCTCTCTCTCTCTCTCACTCTCTCTCCTCTCTCTCTCCTCTCTTCTCTCTCTCTCTCTCTCTCTCTCTCATTCTCTCTCTCTCTCTCTCTCTCTCTCTCTCTTTCTGTGATTCTCACTTCGTGTTTTTTGTCGATATATAGGAGGGGTAGTCTTACCTGCTTTAAAAGCCTGCACGAACAGATGCACATACATATGCGTACTCGCACTTTTATATAAGGACGCGCGTGCTCTTTCTCTATTTCTGGTCCATCAATCTGGAATTGCCTCCCTATCTCAATTAGCCAAAGGCCTTCTTGTGACACTTTTAAATCCCGCCTCAAGATATATTTGTTTCAAATCTGCTGTCAACAGCTAAAACCCCATCTACCTGCCTAAGTGCATAACCTGTGTGTGTGTGTGTGTGTGTGTGTGTGTGTGTGTGTGTGTGCATTTGGACTTGTTAGAACTATTAATTGCTATTGGTTGCATGACTGTGTAAGAATGAGTTGAGTGCAAGCGCTTTAATACAGCGCTATATAAATTCCATTTATTATTATTATTATTATTATTATTATTATCATCATCATCATCATCATCATCATCATCATCATTATTACTACTATCAAGCATTCGAGTACGGGTTGATGTTTGCAAGTACGATATCACAATCGACAAAATAATATATGAACGTACGTAGCT
>CM054141.1:5178577-5198577 GCA_028751875.1 Rapana venosa
GCAAAGTGGTTTGTAGGACATTTCGTTTTTTCTTAACAGTGCACGAATTTATTGATGCATTCAAAAGATTCTAGGATATAAATAACAAGATCAATAATGTTAACTTCTGCGATGCATTGCTCTGCCCTCGTTGTGTGTTGAAATGTAAAGGTAGAAAAGTATTGGGCTGAGTAACATGCAAAGTTTCTTCCCTCGGTCTTAATGCTTCATTTATTTATTTATTCATTTTATTTCGATGATAATGGAATACGCACTCACATGTGTTTGTGCATATTTTCGCTACACTTTTTGTTTACTTCAATTTGGCAGTGTTGTATATTTTCTTCAATTTTCTTGCAATGGTATTTGAATGTGTTTGGAAAATTGTTCGGACATTCGTTTTGATCCTACCCTTTTTTTCCAGGTTCCATTTTCTTTTATTTCTCTAATCTTCCAACATTCTTCCCAGCCCCTCGACTCGTTTCTAAGATACATTATAGCAGATATATACGTTGTGGCACACAATAAGATTGTTGTAAATAACGAGAAGTACTCAATCTGTACTCTGATTGTCTCGGATGACTGAAATTATATAAATGAGTGGACACTTTTAAGAAGCTTGCACATACCATGTGTGTAAGAATGTGTGTGTGTGTGTGTGTGTGTGTGTGTGTGCGTGTGTGTATGATATTTGTGTAAGAATGTGTGTGTGATATTTGTGTAAGAATGTGTGTGTATGTATGTGTGTGTGCGAGTGTGTGTGTGTGTGTGTGGGTGGGGGGGGGGGTCCTGCGTATGTGTGTATGTGTGTGTCTGCGCGCGTGTGTATATGAGTGAGTGAGTGAGTGTGTGCGTGCGTGTGTGTGTGTGTGCTTACGCATGTGTATGCGCGTATGTGTGTGTGTGCACGCGCGCGCGCGGGGATGTGTGTGTGTGTACTTGCGTGTGGGTGTATACATGCATGCGCGACACCCTAGGGTTGGAGAGAATGCAGAAAGGAAAGAAAGGTAAAAGGTTTGCCTCTGTGTCGATCTCGGAGATTAAGGGACTGGTCTGAACACATCCTTGGCTAGCGTGACCTACAGTACTTTTACAATCTCCCTCTTCCCCCCCTCCCCACCTCTACTCTCGTCACCTGTCCCTATCCTGCCTGCCTACGTCTTCCCTGTAACATGTAAAGATGCACTCTGTTCTGTGCTAATGCTAAAGAAGCTCTAAGGAAGTAAGATAAAAACTCCAACAAACAAAACAGACGCGAGCTAACATGCTATCTATCTCATGCCGAAATCGGATGCGCTGGGCCTGACTTTTAAGCCGCTTAACTAACGGCAGCGCAACGTATTTTAGCTCATATGACATAGCTGCTGTGTGGGCGTTCGACGGGGAAGAGGAAAAAGAAGTAGAAGGCATGATATCTTTTTGATAGGAATAGATCTTATTTGTATGTGTTTTTTGTAAATTTCTGAAGCACAATCTAGCAACTTGTTTTTAGCACTGAAATTTTATGGAAGCAAAACCGCTATGATTTAACACTTAACCGTGACAAAATATAAGATGAAAGGAAGGGGTGACATTGATGTTTTTAACACTTTTGACACTTTTAACTCTATGATTAAGAAGAAAGGTATTTCTGGAACAGAATGTTAAGTGTCCTCATCATAAAAAGCCTGACATAGTAATTGTGACGATCTGAGGCTAATACTCAGACTACATGCACAGAAAGATATCATATCTTCTTGAAGTCGTTGACTACGTTAAGCTGTTCAGAAAGGAAATTTACTGTCAAAGTTGGAATTCATTGACAACTTATAAGGTGTGCATATTCTTGAAAATAACAGAGATGGCAAGAAAAAAGCCCCACACCTTAAGCTTAACTGGGGAACGGGATAGCTCAGTAGTCACAGCACTCGCTTTAATAATAATAATAATAATAATAAAAATAATAATAATGTATGGAATTTATATAGCGCTGAATCTTGTAAAGCAACAAATCAAAGCGCTCAAGCTAAGGGTAAGCAGCATTGATCGTTGTTAGCAAATGAGTGGGTAACTGTTTGTGCGCCTCGGCTTCAATACAGTCCCGCGATTCACCCAGTTGTAAATGGGTACCTGTCCTCTTTAGGGTCAGGGAAGGCGAAGCAGCAAGGGAGAGGAGATGGGCACCACCCTCAATATGCTGGCCTCTGGAGAAGCTGATGTGTCTGACACTTTACTTCCCAACGACCGCGTAGGTTATGGCAACGCCTTTACCTTTAAGCTTAACCGTCATAGTAAGCATAGCTCCGTGAATACGTTGAAGTTGTTATCAAGTCTGCTTGCAGCTTTGTGCATAAGGAAATCTTTCTTGTAGGCAGGATACGTGTGTTCAAAATCTACAGATATTCTGTAAAATTGCGCCCGGAATGATGAAAAGAACCTTTGTTTGTACTATACATGCAGAAGAACAACAGATAGTCTGCAAGCCTAACAGCTCCGTGTACAGGTGGATTGATGGTCTAGAGGTAACAGACCTGCCGTGAAAGCAACATGTCCAGATTCCAAGAGTGTGGTGGTTCGGTCCCTCTTTGTGCCTGAAGTTCTCTCCCCCTGTCCACTGGACCGTGATTGGTGGTGTGGATGCTAGTGTTTCAGATGAGACGATAACCGAGGTCCCGTGTGTAACACGCATTTAGGGCACGTAAAAGAACCCATGGCAACAAAAGATTCTACAGACAATTTTAGAGACAATGCCACTCTGATAGGGAAACATTCACATGCAGACAGGAAAAGAAAAGCAAACAAGATAATGGGTGGCGCTGCTCTCGTGGCGACACACTTTCCCCGGGGGTGGAGAGCAGCCCGAATTTCACGCAGAGAACTCTGCCGTGGCTTAAAGTGGGTATACAATACAATAAAACACAAATGCAATACAATACAATACAATACAATACAAAACAATACAATACACATGACTTTTAAACACACTGATACTGAATTGGGATCGCTTTTGCTCTAATACTGCAGTGTGTGTGTGTTTTATTTATTTTATTTATTCTTTTATATCGTGGATAATGGAATAAGCACTCATGTGCTTTTATTTACATCCAGTCCCCTTGTGTATGCGGTTTTGTAAATTCTGTCATCTGTTCCCACCGACATACAATGGCCTTCTCTTACGAAAAGCCGAACAGGATTTAACGTGTGCGCAAGATGTTCTGCGTGCGTTTGCACACGGGGCCTCGGTTTATAGTCTCATCCGTGTGTGTGTGTGTGTGTGTGTGTGTGTGTGTGTGTGTGTGTGTGTGTGTGTGTGTGTGTGAGAAGAGAGAGAGAGAGAGAGAGAGAGAGAGAGAGAGAGAGAGAGTGTGTGTGTGTGTGTGTTCGGGTGAGGGATAGGGGGTTCACAACTGAGACACGCATCCTTCAATTTCTAGCCACATGTCTACATGCACACTGCAGTGGTAGGAAATCCCTTACAGCAATCGCAGAAAGCCAGTTTTGGCGGATGGCAATAATGGATTGTAGTCTGTCAGCTTCCTGACAGTTGCCTATCATTTTGTTGGCAGTTAACATGCAGACTGCCACCTTCCGTCTTCTTACGATACTGGCCAATTTTGGTAGTGGGTGAGGGGGGGACCTTTTTGACATTTTTCTTGGGTACAAATTGGAAAATTGGTAGTGTCAAGTCCAAAGCTTGCAGACAAGACAGGAAGCATTGGCAGACGAACGTGCCCAATAGAGGTGTTTTGTTCTTTATTAGAAAGAAAAGTTCTTTACGATTCTTTTAGGTGGGTTTCTTTGCTACTTATGCCATAGTTTATTTCAGAAAGGCGAAGTCTTTTTCATTCTGCGTTTATGAGTCATCTGAAATGTCACTTTTCCACAGGCCAGAAAAAGTAGTCTTCCTCAGTCTGTATGTTTAGTTTGTCTTTGCGTCTATCTCTGTCATTGTTTCTTTTTGTCTGTGTGTCTGTATATCTGACTTGCCTATGCAATACCGTGTGCGAACGCTCGAAAAACATCTTGCACACACGTTAAAACCTGTTCCGCTTTTCGAAAGAGTACGCCATTTTGTCTGCCAGTTGGAGAAGTATTACAAAACCGCATACACATGGGAACATGATGTAAAAACAAGCGCATGAGTGCGTATTTAATTATCCTCCTAATAAAAGAATTAATCAATCAATAAATAAATAGATCAATAGAAATTTAATAAATGAATGAATGAAGAACGAAAAATAAATAACTGAAAAAATAAATCTCCAATTTCCTTCTTGGTCTTTTGGCCGTTCCGTCATTTCTTCCGGTCCCTTGCAATTCCTTGCAGGTGGTCTTGCAGTAACTTTATTATTTTTTAGTGTGTGTGTGTGTTATTAAACTGATTTTAAACAGATGTTTTTTGTACTGTCTATATTATCAATATCTGCCAGGACCAGAAAATCATTTCAAACCTTGCGATCTTTCTCTGTCTGTCTGACTGATTGACTGACTGTTTGTCTGTCCATGTCTTTTTCTTTTCAGATAATACTAATTTTTGTAGTTTGTTGCTGTCTCCCTTTTTGACGAACTGATTTTCCATACTATTGATTTCATCATGGGATTTTTTTTAATGTTTGTTGTCAATGTAAGAAGGACAATAAAATATTTTATATGAGAGGCAATCTTTTCTCTTCAGCCTTTCTCTTCCCGCCTCTCTCTGTGTCTCTGTCTGTCTGTCTGTCTGTCTATCTGTCTTTACCTCTCTCTCTATCTCCACCCCCTCTCTCTCACTGTGTGTGTGTGTGTGTGTGTGTGTGTGTGGTGTGTGTGGTGGTGTGTGTGTGTGTGTGTGTGGTGTGTGTGTGTGTGTGTGTGTGTGTGTGTGTGTGTGTGTTGTCTGTCTGTCTGTCTCTTGGTGGTCTTTTGCGTCTTTTCTTTGATCATTTCCATGCCTTCTCTCTCTCTTCTCTCTCTCTCTCTCTACTGCCCTCTCTTCCTCTCTACCACCCCCTCCGTCCCCCACCCTTTCTCTCTCCCTCCACCCCTCTCTCTCATTCTCTCTCTATACCCTCCCTCCGTCCCCCTCCTCTCTGTCTGTCTGTATCTTTAACATTTTCTAAGTATTCATTTTACCGCGCAGGCGTACTGTATGCGTCGTCTCTCTCTCTCTCTCTCTCTCTCTCTCTCTCTCTCTCTCTCTCTCTCTCTCTCTCTCTTCTCTCTCTCTCTCTCTCTCTCTCTCTCTCTCTCTCTCTTCCCCTCCCTCCCTCCCTCCCCCCTCTCCCTCCCCCCTCTTACTTTCTGTCACCCCTTCTCAAGATTCAGCTCAAGGCAGAAGACAACACTCTTAATTGAAAATGAAAGATTCCTGTGCCAAAACTGGACAAATGATACAAAACAACCGCAAACGAAAGTAAACAAAAGAAAAGAAGAAGAAGAAGGAAAGAGGAAAATATCTGAACGCTGCTACTCTCTGAGAGATGGAGGGAAAACTATATTAAAACACACGTTTTGCTACGTGTTGTCGTCGTCGTCCATGAATTTTGTTGAAAAATTTTGAAAAAAAAACTAAAACTAAAATTTAACCGTCAAAAATCTGACAGATGAGGTTCATATCCCACTGGTATAATTTTGGAGTTTTGTTGTTGGTTTTTGTTTTTTTCTTCTCTCACGACTTCGTCTATCTGTCAAACGAGTCTGCGCTTCGGACTTGGCCTGCATCCGTTTGTTTGCTTGCCTACCTGTCTGTCTTTCTGTTTGTGTGTTGGCCTGTCTGTCTCTGTGTGTCTGTCTGTCTCTCTCTGTCTCTGTCTCTGTCTCTCCCTCCCTCTCTATCCTCTCTCTCTCTCTCTCCTCTCTCTCTCTCTCTCTTCTCTTCTCTCCCCTCACCCTCCTTTTCTCTCTGTTTCTCTCTGATTCCAGCTTTGTTTCATTGTATATCATTATCATTTCCATGTTGGTGTGTCTGTCTCCTTTGTATACTTTTTCTGTCTCTCTGTCCGGCCCCCTTACACACATACACACTCACACACATACACACACATACACAAGTACACGCACAAATACGCGCGTGCGCGCGCGCGCACACACACATACACAAACACACACATACACTCACACACAAACTTACACAGAAACACACACACACACTCTCATGCATACATAATTACATACATACATATATGAATACAAACAAACAAACAAACACACACACACACAGTCTTTTGTGTCTACAAGAAAAGAATAAAATTTGCCTTAATGTTGAAAAACATACTCCTCTCACTGGACTCCCCCTTCTCTCTCTTACTGTCTCTCTCTCTCTAATTTAACCATAGATTGTAGAATATAGATCTATCTATCTATCTATCTGTCCCGTAGTCTGACGACCGTAGGGGCACCCTCAAAGACTCAACACTCTCTGTTGATATAGATAGGTGTTGTTATATCGGATATTTTCTTTTTTTCTATATTGTATTGTGGCTTAAAGCAACTGTGTTAATAAGCCATTTCATAGTCCAGAGTCCTCTGCCTGTCTGTCTGTCTATCCCTTTCTTTCTCTCTTTGTCTCTCTGTCTCTGTCTCTCTCTCTGTCCCTGTATTTTTGTCTGTCTCTCTCTCTCCCCCCCCTCTCTCTCTCTCTCCTATCTCTCCCTCTGTGTCTGTCTGTCTGTCCTTTCTCTGCCTATCTGTCTCTCTGACTCTTGTCTTCCTCTCTCTCTCTCTGTCTGTCTGTCTCTCCCTCTATGTCTGTCTTTCTGTCTCTGTCTTTCTGTCTGTCTGTCTGCCTCTGTATCTGTCTATCTCCTTCTCTCTCTCGCTCTCTCTAAGTGTCCACATGTTCTCTAGAGCTGCAATCATCGCTCTTACATGGAATCGTGCATGCGCAGTACAATACTTCATTCATTTGGTTTTTCTCCCTCACTCAGTTATAATTATACTCTGGGGTAAGTGAACTGCACTCCACTGCAGTGTGTATAAACCTGGTCACCACAAAGTGTTAGCTGTGCGGAATGAGTCAATAATGATATTCATTCATTTCGCAAAGTTGCAATGTGCCTTTCTGTATTTTATAGTTATATATATATATGCATATATATACCTGTATACATAACTTTATCTATCTATCTATCTATCTATCTATCTATCTATCTATCTATCTATCTATCTATCTATCTATCTATCTATCTATCTATCTATCTATCTATCTGTCTGTCTGTCTGTCTGTCATTTTGTCCGTCCGTCCGTCCGTCCGTCTGTCCGTCTGTCCGTCCGTCTGTTTGTCTGTCTGTCTCTCTCTCTATATATATATCCACGCACGCACGCACGCATACAATACATTACATACATACATACATACATACATACATACATATACATATACACACAGAGATCGATAGATAAATAGACAGAAAGAAAGATGAACAGACAGATTGATAGATAGAGCTAGATAGGCAGGTAGACAGAAAGATAGATCGATAAATGTAGGTAGATAGATAGATAGATAGAGATAGAGAGATAAATAGATAGATAGACAGACAGACAGATAGACGGATCAATCGATAGACAGATAGATAAGGAAAAACATTCTTTTAAGAAGAAAAGTTCTTTGCAACACATGTAATTCCATCTTGCTGGCGCCAAAAACTGTGTGTTTCTCCGTAAATTGCCTGCGAAAATGTTGTAAATGGGGTCTGCATTTCTTGTGTTATCAAATTAGTTCCCCCAATTTATGGCCTAGTTTCACGTTTGTCTAGAGAAAGCATGTGCGCGAGTGTGCACACGCGCGCGCACGGACGCGTGCAACACACGCACACACACATACGAACACAAACACACAAACAAACACACAATCACACACACACTGAGGGATATATATATATAATTTTTCTCTCCCTCTTATTCATTTCATTAATTAACTTGATGCCAAGATAGCTTATGAATACTAAACATACTTTACCGCAGTATTTCCTAAGTGTGTTTCTTAATTCCATGTTCTCTATGGGTAGCAGCTTTCATTTGGCACATATGGAAGTTTTCCTGCTTCTGATAATTCAAGAGAGAATTAAGAATAAAATTATGCATTGCCTTGTATGTCTCACAGAGAGAAAGAAAGAGCGAGAGAGAGAGAGAGAGAGAGAGAGAGAGAGAATGACAAGTCCAATGGCAATGCCAATGACAACTTCTTTATTTTGAGGATAATGAATAACAAAACATGTGCTTTTTACATCCAGTCCCCCTTTTTTAAAGAAAGCAAAAAAGGGAGAGATAAGAGAGATACAATTTAAAAAACCGGGGATAAAAATTGTGTCTAGGGATTTAACGGCAGGTTAGGGGTTTTAATCCCAATAAAGCAGGGAAAGGGGGCTGATGCCCCTTTAGAAAAATTTTGAAAAAAAAAATAAAACCTTTTAAAAGCGAGCATTTTTAAAAAAAAAAACACAAAAAACAAAAATAAACAAGACAATGATACATTGGACATAAACAAGCAACGCCAATTAATTGCCTTTCGTGTAGCCCCACATACAATCAAAACTGTCTTTCAAAAAGTTTAGAGTGAAACTCTCTATGCAACGCCCAGTTATAGTATTTTTTCCCCTTTTCCCCTCTTTTTTCCTTCTTCTCCTCTCTTCTCTTCCTCCTCCTCTTCCTCCTCCTCCTCCTCTTCTTCTTCTTTTTCTTCTTCTTCTTCGTCTTCGTCTTCTTCTTTCCATCTGCAGTCGTGTGTAATGCCCACCGTACCCCCACGTGGCACCAGGACAAACCTTTACTCACTAAGAGTCTACAGTCATGATGAGTCCCGTCTTTGGTTGAGGGACCATATGATTGAACTGAACTTAAACTTGAAATTCTTTTTTTTCTTTTTCTTTTTGGTTTAGGGGCCATATGATTGAACTGAACTTAAACTTGAACTTCTTTTTCTTCTTCTTGTTCTTGTTCTTTCTTCTTGTTCTTGTTCTTTTTCGCAATTCTTCTTGTTCTTCTTGTTCTTGTTCTTGTTCTTGTTCTTCTTCTTCTTCTTCTTCTTCTTCTTCTTCCTTCTTCTTCTTCTTCTTCTTCTCTTCGCAATTTTTCTTCTCAATTCTTATTCTTCTTCTTCGCAATTCTTCTTCTTCTTCTTCGCAATTCTTCTTCTTCTTCTTCTTCGCAATTCTTCTTCTTCTTCTTCGCAATTCTTCTTCTTCACAATTCTTCTTCTTCTTCTTCTTCGAACGCTCAGACAGCAACTGTCGCTTTCTGTCATATGAACGAAAAATATGCGTTGCGCTGCCGTTAAGCGCCAGACAAGTCAGGCCCAGAAAATCCGACTTCTGCATAAGAGAATTGTTATCTTTTGAACCTTTCTGGAAAAAAAAGGCAGGAGAAAGGACCAAGAAGGCAGAAAAGAGAGAATAAGGGAGGTGACAGGAAGGAAAGAAACAAGGCAGAAACAAACGGAAAGATAGAAAAGAGGGAAATCCTAACACGCAATTTCCAGAAGATAGGGGTGCTATTTATTCTGACAGGACCCCGGAATCCCAACGGAGAAAATCTTGAACTAAACAGCGTGGTCTTGGGTGGAATAGAAATGAGTGACAGATTTCTCATGCAGGATGAAAAGTATTTAAAATTTTCAAGAAAGATTATACAAGAATTTATGTACTATGAACCATGCTTACTGATTAAAAAGCAGCCTTAAAAAAGGCATATAGTAGCACATGTGAGGAAAAGCATGGGAAATCAAAGAAAAAAAGGGATTCTACCTCTTCCTCCCCTTCCCTCAACCTTCCCCCACTCCCCGCCAAAAAAGAGAAAAAATTAGAAAGAAAGAACTTTAAAAAAAACAAAAACTCAAACGATAACAAACAAGACGTGGAACAAGTGTTAACAGCCTGGAAAGCTAAACTGAACGAAGAAAATGAAGGCAGGTTTGTTCCAGGAGTGATGAAAACAAAACGTCTTTGCTTGCACGCACGCCAAATCTCCGCCTAACTGCCCAGCCTGCCACATGGGATTGTCTTTCCTCCAGTCCTGGCTATACCCTCCCCTCCCTCTGTAAGAATCGTGTGTCAGATCGACAATGGCTGTCAAACACAGACCTCACAACAGAGGTACAGACAGGCATGGTGTAGTAAAGTCAGGGTGCGGTATCTCCACTCTCTGAATGAATACGCTGGCATGCATGTACGCAGTGTCTCCCCCTCCCCCTTCAATGCACACACACACACACACATACACACACGCGCGCGCGCACGCTCGCACACATGCATGCACACACATGCACGCGCATTCACACACATGTACACACACACGCACGCACACACACTAACATCTTACACACATGCGCGCGCGCGTGTAGTCACGCACACACAGACACACACACATTCTACAATCTACATTCTGAGTGGGTGAACACACACGCATGTCTCTCTCTCTCTCTCTCTCTCTCTCTCTCTCTCTCTCTCTCTCTCAGAGAGAGAGAGAGAGAGAGAGAGAGAGAGAGAGAGAGAGAGGAGAGAGAGAGAGAGAGAGGAATTATTTTTGTAGATTATGCATTTCAAACTATACAAAGGCCTATGCAAAATAAATTTCCTTAGGATCTCTCTCTCTCTCTCTCTCTCTCTCTCTCTCTCTCTCTCTCTCTCTCTCTCTCTTCTCCTCTCTTTTTCTCTCTCTCTTTCTGTGTGTGTGAGTGTGTGTGTGTTTGTATGTGTGTGTGTGTGTATGTGTGTAATACGCTCGTTATCTGTGTGAGTGTGTGTGTGTGAGTGTGTGTGTGTGAGGAAAGATGGGAAAAGGCCAGAGATTTTCATTCGGGTATTAATTTTGATTGATTAGATCTTTTTCGTGCGTTCCGATCAGGTTTCAGATTTCTGCTGTATTTTTCCTTCTAGTATTTCTTTTCTTGTAAATCATTCACTCTTTTATATTTTGCTTTTGGGGCCAGAGACCTACTTTTCCAAATTTTTTTGTCTTTACAATTTTCACAAATATTTTAAGGTTACAAAAGCAGACGAGTAAAAAAAACACAACACCCAAGTGTTTGGGCAGAGCACATTGTCAGTACACCCACCCATTTTAAATTTGCTTTGCTGAAGCCTTTCTGTAATTTTTTGGATTGATGACAGGACGAACTAAGGCTAGCAGATGGAACGTGACTGTGGTGATGGAAGAGAAAAGAATTTCTGCTGTACATTGTTCGCAATCTACGCCTGGGGTAATTCGCACGGTAGGACGATTTAACATGTTTGTAATGCGTCCTTCATCTTCCCCCGTTCCTCTGTCTGCCTGTCTGTCGGTCTGCCTGCCTACCTTTTTGTCTGTCTGTCTTCTGCCTGCCTGTCTGCTGTCTTTCTGTCTGGTGTTTTTTTGATATCTTTGTCCTTTTGTGTCCTTACCCCCGCCCTGTGTCTTTCTCTGTCTCTTTGTCTCTTGTTCTTTCTCTGTCTGTTTCTCTCTATTTCTCTCTCACTCTGTCTTTCTATATTCCTCCATTTCACTCACTCACTCACTCACTCACTCACATCACTCACCCCACTCACTCACTCACTCACCCACTGACACACTCACCCACTTTCTCTCTCTACCCCCTCTCTCTGTGTCTGTCTCCCTGCTCTGTCTCTATCTGTCTGTCTATGTCTGTTTGTCTCTCTGTCTCTTGTTCTCTCTATCTGTTTCTGTCTCTCTCTGTGTCTCTGTTTTTTCTTTCCTCTTCTCTCTCTCTCTCTCTCTCTTCTCCTCTCTCTCTCTCTCTCTCTCTCTCTCTCTCTCTTCTCTCTCTCTGCTTTGCCCCTCTCTCTCTGTCTCGCTGTCTCTGACTCTCTGTATTTCCCTCTCCCTCCACTTCTCTCTCTCTGTGTTTTCCTCTCTCTCTCTCTCTGTTTTCCTAAATCTCCATATTTTTCTTGTTTTACATATTTATAGCTGTTTATTTTAGCCTTTATTATCATCACTATCTGTTTGGGCTTTTGTTGTTTCTTCACTTGTGGTCTGCGAATTCTCTGGATTGAAACGTGTTTGATTTAATACTCCATCTCCCATTCCTCTGCGTCCTCCTCTGTCTCTGTCGTTTACATGACAACCGTGTTAATGAGTGGCAACGATCCGAAAACGTATAGCAAATTTACAGAAAAAACACCCTTCCTTGCCAAATGTACATCTCACGTACTCTGAGTATTTATTCCTGACTTTCACATGAGTATGCAAGGACCTCAGAAAGTACGAGCCTGTGCGAACACACACATACGCACACATGTGTGCGCGCGCGCACACACACATACACACGTGCGCGAGCGCGCACACACACAGATACATGCGTTCACGCACGGATACACGGATGCACGAAAAAAATGCACGCATACACGCAGCACGCGAGGGTGCGCTTGCGCATGTCCACACGAATACACATACTCGCGAGCACGTGCTATTGTATACTTGGGTGCAAACATGTCCTTCAGCAAGCGCGTAAACACACACATATACACACATACACGCACAAACACACACACACACACATGCACACATACACACACACTCACGCTCTCTCTCTCTCTCTCTCTCTCCTCTCTCTCTCTCTCTCTCTCTCTCTTCCTCTGTATAATTATGGACTTATAGATGAGAGAAAAAAGAAAAGGAAACACAGAGAGAGAGAGAGAGGAGAGAAAGAGAGAGAAGAGAGAGAGAGAGAAGAGGAGGAGAGGAGAGAGAGAGAGAGAGGAGAGGACAGAGGAGAGGAGAGGAGAGAGAGGAAAAGGGAGAAGAGGGGAGTAGAGGAGAGGGAGAGAGAGAGGGAGGAGAGAGATAGAGAGAGGGGGTAGAGAGAGAGAGCGATAGAGAAGGAGAGAGAAGAGGAGAGACGGAGAGAGAGAGACACAACACCACCACACACACACACACACACACACACACACACACACACACACACACACACACAGAAGCAAACAAAGCACACTCATCTTCAAGGGTAATGACAAGTTATAATCTCTCTCTCTGTCTGTCTGTCTCTGTCTCTCTCTTGTTGGTAACATCTGCCTGTCTGTCTGTCTGTCTGTCTGTCTGTCCCTCTCTCTCTCTCTCTCTCTCTCTCTCTCTCTCTCTCTCTCTCTCTCTCTCTCTTCTCTCTCTCTGATACAGCCTGTTTATTTACACGAGAATCGCCCCGTGTCTGTGTTTCCTCTCTCTCTCTTTCTGATAGCTGAACGAACGTCCCATCGTTTGGAAGGTCAATTGGCGTGTCACTGCCTTATGCCCTTGTCATTGATTGTGTCTGGGTCATCCTGCTGACCAAGCTGACCTTGCTTACACATACACACATACATACACTTTCTTATCTTCCTCTGTGCTTACGCGCTAAGTGTCGCCTCTTGTTTTCTTTTTATCTCTCCTAGGGAAGGGTTAGGAGGTGCATTGCAGATAGCTGCAGTGTGTTGATGTTATTCTATGCCATGTTTGGGCTTCCTCATGTTTTTGTTTGGGGGTTTCTGTTTACGGGTTGACAAGGGTCTAAAAGGGGCCAAAATCATGTTGTTGTGTTTTTTTAAATAGAAGATTGCTAGATGCAAATGTGGAGATTTCTATATGTGCAGTTATTGAATTTAGGTTGTAAAACATGTCTGAAGAAACAGGTTTCTTGTACATGTTATAGATAAACAGATTTAGGAGTTTGAAACATTTAGTTTTGGCGGTCGTATAGGATTGCACTATGGCAACAATGCATAAAAATGAGTCATTTATAGATTTTTAGGCTTTACATGTAATGCCCTAACAATATATACTACAGCTTCTAACTTGAGCTTGTAAAAAAAGATCATCATTTTCGAACCCCATGTCCTACCTTACAGCATACATGGGAAGGGTGTGGAGAGAACATTGTGAGTGGTCAGAGTGTTGTAGTCAACTGTTGATGTTATCATTATACTGTATGGTGTTTTGAATCACCGCTGAGGTTTTTGTCCGATGGCTTTTTTGTTTTGTGTTTTTTTTTAGAGGTGGCATTTCCTCTGCAGGTACTTTGGAGATTAAACTTGGGTACGGGCTCAGTGGTCAGAGCATTCCGCTTTCCCTAAGCTAAGGTTAAGCAGCATTGAGTTTTGTGGCAACTAAGTTGATGGGTGACCGTTAGCGCGGCTTAGTTTCAATACAGTCCCCAGTTCACCCAACTGTAAACAGAACCTTCCCTCTTTAGGGTCAGGGAAGGTAAAGCAGCGAGGGAGAGGAGATGGGCCCCGCCCTCAACATGCTGGCCCCTGATGTCTGACATTTAGCTCTCCACGACTGCAAAGGCTATGGTAACACCTTTACCTAAACACATTTGTGTCATTCAGAACACACGTATTACGTCTAAGGCACGAATTTAGCCCCGTTTTGACTTAAAGTTTTTGTCATTTATTGACATAATCTAAGTGCCGAGGCTTACACCAAAAAGTTGTTATGTTGTTAGAATATATTGAGACTGCTTTGTACCACGGAAATCTCTTAGCCACATCAGCTTGCACATTCAAGTTATGTTGTTAAAATATATTGAGACTGCCTTGTACCACGGCAATCTCTTAGCCACATCAGCTTGCACATTCCATGGGGAACATGCTTTGAAGTCAAGAGTATAACTGATATCTCAGTTGCAGCGTACTTGAAAAGAAGCATACACGCGAGCTTCTCGTAATTATGCATAGAACGCCTGTCCGGTACAGTTGAGAGCTGTGTTCAAACAGCACAGAGATTCCTATAAAACTGTACAAAAACCTGATAATTGAGGCGCGGCTCATGTTTGTGTACAAACACTAGTTGTGCATGAACACAGCCGACATTCTGTAAACTCTACTAATCAAGATGCATGCAACTTTAGAAACTGCAATAAGTTTGATTCCTCCCAACTTCTCTATAACTTCGCTGCAGTTCCTTTGAAAGAAAAAAAGTGGACTTTTTTTCCCTTCTCCTGCAGTGGAAACTGGAGACGAGAACCACAGTATCGAATCCATATCGACATTTACACAAAGCAGGGGGATTTTCGGATGGTAGCAATAATGGATTGTAGTCTGTCATTTTCCTGGCATCTGGCCATCATTTGTTCTCTGTCTTCCTGCTGCCTGCTTGCTTCGATTATTTTCCCGATGCAAGCCAGTTTGGGTGAATGGTGAGGTGGAGGAGGCCTGTCCTGCGGCATCTTCTTAGGTCTTTTTCTTTCTTCTTTTTTCTGGCATAACAACTCTGGAATTGCCGATGCCAGGCCCAATAAGAAAGCCTAGAGTGGGAGCTCAAAGAAAGCGACACGCGGAGAGAGGACACAGTGCTTTTCGGTTTCTTTACCGGTGAGGAAACCCGAGTCTGATTTGTCAAAAGGTCTGGACTGTGCGCATCTGCAATTTCTCTGTCATCTGATATTCGGTTTCTGTATGGGGTCAGAAGGAAAAGAACAGAAGCCTGGTCTTTATCTCTCCGCCTGTATGCTGGCTGCTTGTCTGTCTGTCTGTCTGTCTATCTGTCTGTTTGTCTCTGTCTCTACGAATCTTTCTGTGTCTCTCAGTTTCTCAATAATTTTCTTCTTCTTCTCTCTCTCTCTCTCTCTCTCTCTTCTCTCTCTCTCCTCTCTCTCTCTCTCTCTTCTTCTCTCCTCTCTCTCTCTCTCTCTCTCCTCTTTTCTGACAGAGCCTGTTATTTACACGAGAATCGCCCCACGTCTGTGTTTCCTTCGGATGGGACTATAAACCGAGGCCCCGAGTGCGAACGCACGCAGACATCTTGCGCACACGTTAAAATACTGTTCCGCTTTTCGTAAGAGTAGGCCAGTGTGTGCCGGTGGGAACAAATGACAATTTACAAAGCCGCATACACACGGGGACTGTATGTAAAAAAGCACATAAGTGCTTATTCCATTATCCTCGATATAAAAGAATAAAAAAATTATTTTAAATATTTTTTAAATCCTCTCTCTCTCTTTCAAGTTTATCTAAAGATTATCATTCAATTCTCTGTCTCTCTCTCAAGATCAGTTCTCTGTCTATCCCTCTCTCTCTCTCTTTCTCCTTCCTTCCCATTTATCTCTCCCTTTCTCTCTCTCCCCCCCCCCCCTCTCTCTCCCCTCTTTCTCTCTCTCTCACCCCCCCCTCTCTCTCCCTCTTTCTCTCTCTCTCCTCCCTCCTCCCCTCTCTCCACCTCTCTTTCTCCCCCTCTCTCTCCCTCCCTCTCTCTTTCCCTTCACCCCCCTCTCTCTCTCTTCGCTGCTGTCCCGTGGTTATTTTCATTCTTGCTCCTTTGCTGTCTCATCTTTCGCAATTCCTAGCAGGTGGTCTTATATCATATTTTTCTGTATTAGATTATTTAGCTGACTCAACCACTATGTTTTTGTCCTGTCCATATCAATATTGCCAACACACAGCAACATTCTTGCAGGCCATGCATTCCCTGAATTTTTGGTTTTTTTCCATCTTGACTGCATGCTATATTCCAGTTTTGTTCTATTTTTTTAAACTATTGGTATCAGCCGTGTTTTTTGGTTGCTTTGTTTCGTTTTAGTATGCCTGTATCACGCATAGCAGTAGAAAACAGGATATTCTCTATGACAGTCTGTTTTTGTGTGTGAGGTTCTCTGTCTGTTTGTCTTTCCTTTATCTCTGTCTCTATCAGTCTGTCTGTACATCTTTCTGACTGTTTTGCTGTTCCTCTGTCTAGACATACCTCTCTCTTTCCCTCTCTCTGTCTCTGTTTCTCTCTCTGTCTCTGTCTGTCTGTCTCTGTCACTGTCTCTGTGCGAACGCACGCAGAACATCTTGCCCATACGTTAAATCCTGTTCCGCTTTTCGTAAGAGTAGGCCATTGTGTGCCGGTGGGAACAGATGACAGAATTGACAAACCGCATACACACGGGGACTGGATGTAAAAAAGCACATAAGTGCTTATTCTATTATCCTCGATATATAAGAATGAAACTTTTTAAAAATCTGTCTGTATGTCTCTGTCACTGTTGAGATTTGATCTCTGCAGGACTGTTTGGAGAATGCATGGTTATCATGACGCTCACTCAAAAGTCCCATGTTTAGCAATGTCTGCACCGTGTTGTTTAGAAAGCTTCTCTGTTCACATCTGAGGAGATGTGAATGTAAATCTTTAACAAACGCTGTAAGGAACTAGGCTACACACACACACACACACACACACACACACACACACACACACACACACACACACACACACACACACACACACACACACACATATATATATATATATATATATATATAGTGTGTGTGTGTGTGTGTGTGTGTGTGGCAAGCTTTTGGGGGGGGATCAACTTGAAAGTATACCAATCAATGACATAAAGTCTTCAAAAAGTCACTGTAGGGAACTGGGTGTTCACAGACATGCTATGCCAGGCTTTTTGTCAACTTAAACTTTAGTAGTCAGTCCACATAACGACAACGCTTTCCTAAGTACAAACTGCTTTGAGACACTGGAAATATGGACACTGTCATGGTTTGTCAAGTATTGGATGGATCAAGAAACGAATATATTTCACAATCCGGTATTATTTTGTAAGTTGTTCAGAGAGATACGCATTTTCTGAATGTTGAATTCATCTCTGTCTTACATGAAACGTATCGCATTGAAAAGAATTCCATTTCGTTTTGGATCAGACTGTTACAGGATCCTGTTCTAAGTGATTACCACGTGCATCATTTTGTGAAAGAGTGTCAGTTGAATGCCAGGATATCATTACGGAGATTGAATGGAAATAGCAACGCGCGTGCGCCGCGCACGCACGCACGCACGCACGCCGTCCTCCCCCCCTCCACACACATATATAGATCGATGGATAGGTAGATAGATAGGTAGATGGATAGATAGATAGATAGATGTGTGTGGATGTGTCCATGTGCAAAAACACTTATAGCTTGTGTGATTTGTGTGTGTATGTGTGCGCGCGAGCGTGCGTGCGTGCTTGCGTGCGTGTTCTTTGTCTAAAACGAAACGATGAAAACAAATAATATCATGTTGAAACACCCTTGCCCAAGACGAAATACCAAACCAGGTGATCCCTATCACCGCAAAATTGGTTGATATTTGAGAACCATACACGTGTATTTTTACTAAAGACAAGCCTCAAATTCAATGGGAAATCAGTCGTTCTAACAGGGGTAGAATATCACGGACGGACCTTTCCATGTAGTATAACGCTAAGTTCACCGTGGAAACTACGCGTGTAAGCAGCATCAAGATGAAAATAATCATCAAAGAAAAAAATGAGGTTTCTGATCCTGGTCAAGTACAATGTTGTATTGAAAAACGAAGCAGGCGTTTTACTTCAGCTTATGTCGATTCATTTCAAAGGAAAGTAAGTTAGCTTATGTTAAAACAGAAAAAAAACCCAACGAATATTAAGCATCACCTCGACTTAAGAAACGGAACTTTTTGGTGCTGGTAGTGAATGTTTAATTACTTTTACCTTCACTTGATTATATGTTTCCTTTATTCCAGTTGGTAGGCACCTAGATGTCATATAGCCTACGTAGAAACTTTAGCAGCAAGTAACTCCCTTTTGAAGGGACGGGATAGCTCAGTGGTCAGAGCACTCGCTTTACCCAAGCTAAGACAAAACACCAATGATCGTGGTTACCAAGTGGATGGGTGACTGTTTGCGCGCCTTGGCTTCAGCCAGTTTCCCAGTTCACCCATCTGTAAATGGGTACCTGCCCTCTTTAGGGTCAGAAAAGGCAGTGCAGCGACTGCACAGACTATGGGAACACTTTTACCTTTATTTTTTAAACTTTTTTTTGTTGAGAATATGAGACTAGTGTAGCACGTAAGCCAAATTTACCTTATGTGAACGGAGCGCTCTATTATTGGCCGTAGGTCCTTGTGGAAAGTGTGATGTAGACGTACACAGTGAAATTCATACTTACAACTAGTCAGAGATTTTTTATAACTTTCACATACACAGTGAAAACCAGAAACTACAACTAGTCACATATTTTGTATTTTTTAGCTAAACCCTATCCCCCTCACATTGGAAAGAGAAGAGAAAAGAATCGAAGAAAATTTACCACATCGCTCTTGTACTGATGACGGGCCGAAATTTAAGTCACCTTTGATTGTATGATTATATTTTAGTAAGCTGATAACAATGTTTCGAGTCTTAATACAGAAAAACGTCCGTGGTGCTTAGAAAACCAGAGAGAGAGAGAGAAGAGAGAGAGAGAGAGAGAGAGAGAGAGAGAGAGAGAGGAGAGAGAGAGAGGAGAGAGAGAGAGAAGAGAGAGAGAGAGAGAGAGAGAGAGAGAGAGAAGAGACAGAACAGACAGACAGACAGACAGACAGACAGACACAGAGAGAATATGACAATATTTTTTATTCATTTTGTTTATTTATTTTATTCTTTTATTTTGAGTATAATGGAATATGAAGAGAGAGAGAGATAGAGAGAGGAGAGAGAGAGAGAGAGAGAGAGAGAGAGAGAGAGAGAGAGAGCGTATTTTAGAGAGGGGGGGGGGGAGGGAGAGAGAGGGAGAGAGTATTTTAGAGAGAGGGAGAGAGATATTTATTTATTTATTTATTCATTCTTGTATATCGAGGATAATGGAATAAGCACTCATGTGCTTTTTTTACATCCAGTCCCCCGTGTGTATGCGGTTTTGTCAGTTTTGTCATCTGTTCCCACCGGCACACAATGGCCCACTCTTCCAAAAAGCGGAACAGGATTTAACGTGAGATAGAGATAGAGAGAGAGCGAGCTCTGAATGAAAAAGTTTAATAGTACACCGGCTTAAGGCCCCCGATTCATCGATAGGGGGTGAGGGGCGGGAGTCAGCACCAGAGAAGAACAGGGACTGGAGAAATACAGTATTGAATCGGCTGTAAATTGGTTCTCACGATGTATGCATTATATTTAGCGTGCGTGTGTGTATGTATGTGTGTGTGTGTGTGTGCGCGCGCGGTGCGTGTGTGTGTGTGTGAGTGTTGTGAGGTGTGTAAGGGTGTGTGTGTGTGTGTGTGTGTGTGTGTGTGTGGTGTTGTGTTGTTGTTGTTGTTGTGTGCTCGTTTAGTTGTAAGTGATTGCGTGGAAGGGGGCATGATGTTGATGGTGTGTGCTGTGA
>CM054141.1:5206077-5228577 GCA_028751875.1 Rapana venosa
ATACTGTCTCAAAAACTAGCTTCACGAACAATGTTGAACATGATTGTAACAGCTGTTTTTGTATGGGTTTAAACTATCCGATATCAAAATAAAACGGCGTTTACATGACATAATTCGAAGATGATGGGGACGAACGTTATACTGAAAGAGGTGAATGCATACGATAGTAATCTCTACAATTTTTGCAACTCTGTGGTAGACGATTTCAGATGCAAATTTTGGTACTTCGCATTTGTCAGACTGGTCGGCGAGCGCTTCTTGAATCGATAAATCAAAATCGTCATTCAGTCTGAGCATAACTAAACAGTGGGATGTATTTGTCTGTGCAAAAAATATAAATATATTGATGATACCTGTATCTAAACCTCAACTGGTCAGACAATAGCTGTTTCAAATAAACTAAGTAGTAATAGACTTGTACCTATTCAGCAATAGATTAAAATACAGATACCTGACCGAGGATTGCATTTCTCGCCAACTTTTCATCCACAAGGACTATATCCTTAATCGGAATCCCTATTGATCTTTCTTTGCTGACGCTAGATAAATCACCACGTGTAGTCAATGGCCCTTCCAGTAGAGGCCTTGTGTAAACAAAACTGAACTTGCTTTGGTACACAATGTGTATACATAATATGCCTGTATTGAGTTAGATATCCTTTTGAGACCTCTTTCTGTCTGTCAGATTGTCTGTCTCTGTCTGTCTGTGGTCTCTCTCTGTTTGCGTCTATCTGTTTGTCTGTCCCTGTCTCTGTCTGTCTGTCTCTGTCTCTCACTCTTTTAAGCAAAACTATTTGCATTATGTGGTTGAATAATACACGTTGTTGCAAAAAGCTGAAGATAGCCAAGCCTAGAGAAAAAATGGCCGCCAACGAATCCTTTATGACCCAACAAGGACCACCTTGCTTAGAGACTGCTTGTTTGATCGATTGAATACGAACTAAACTTCACCAAATAAGTCTGAAAATTAGAATGATTTTTGATCAGCACGCATCGCACTTGGGTTTCCCCTTACACATCTGTAAACATGTTATACCATACTTGCAGGGATTTGATTCTGCTGTGCATTTTTAAAAAAAACTGTGATTTATTTTTCTTATCTTCTCTACGCAACTATTTGCGATTTTATTCTGCTGTACATTACAAAAAATGCATGTCATCCAATCAGTTCAAGCCCGGTCCATAAACTTGGTATGTTATTTTTGTTGTTGACAGCTAAGTGCCAAGGCCAACTTTAAACTGTTTTTATGCTTTTAAGTGTTTTGAGATTGTCTTCAGCTATGATAAACTCTTACCGAAACAGTTTTTACTCTCCTTGAAAGGAAGAAACAACCCTAAAGTAAGAGTGTGGCTGCCTATAAGGCAAGATATTTAAAAACAGTAACAGAAGGAAGCTTGGTTGTACTTGTGATTCTCAGGTGAGATTATAGTCACAACGAACATTTTTCTAGATGAGCCCTAAAGGTGGGGAACGCACGACAATATTATCATCGTCGTCGTCGTCGTCGTCATCGTCGTCGTCGTCGTCATCATCATCATCATCATCAGCAGCAGCAGCAGCAGCAGCAGCAGCAGCAGCAGCAAAAACTGTTCAATTACTCGTGCCTAAATTCTTCTACATAATTGCCCAGATGTGCTGTATCTACGGCCTATCCAACAAAGCCAGCTTTGTGACAACATTATTGAGGTCAGGTAGTGGTCTGATTTTTCCTTCATCTATTTATTGCTGACTGACTGACCTGTGAATCCCCCATAAGAGAAAGGACAGACTGATTGGAAAAATAGTGGATGTAAATGCGACGGACGTCAGTGAGGCAAGGGATGTGATTAGTTTGCTGGGTGGATATTGAGTTGCGGCTGTCGCATTGGACCCACCGCTATGAGTAGGACATTGTTTTGTTCATTGCTTTGGATGTTTGTTAGCCTTCTCTTTTGCAAGTGCTTTCACTTCATTCTATAACTGTGGCTTCTTCTTGTTCTTCATGTCGTTGTTGTTGTGTTGTTTTTGTTGTTGTTCTTCTCTTCTCTTCTCGTTCTTTTTGTCTTGTTCTTGTCTTGTTCTTGTTGTTGTTGTTCTTCTTCTTCTTCTTCGTCTTCTTCTTCTTCTTCTTCTTCTCCTTCTTCTTCTTCTTCTATGTTTGTGTTATGCTGCTATGTCTGCATATATGATCAGACGATTTCAGGTCGTTTTTGCACCCTTTTATCAACTAACAAAAAAACCCCGACCTAAACACAAGAATCCACTACATTTAGCAACATTATTAGAAGGAATAAAACTCCATTCACAGATAACACACCGCCCGTGTCTTATGTAACATGATATCACAAGTAAGTATAAAAATCAGCAACCACTTTAAAGCGTTAGAAGACAAGGTGAAGACATAATATTGAACGCGCAAAGACAAACAGAGTGAACAGATATCACAACTTCCCCAAATTTATCATATTAACTTTCTATTCATATGAACCATTATTTCCTCAAGAGCTCCATAGTTTCCAGTCCATCATATCTCTGTGGTATATACATTAACTCATCACATTGGACGGGATAGCTCAGTGGTCGGAGCACTCGCTTTCCCCCAGCCAAGTTAAGCAGCGTCGAGCGTGGTTACCAGTTGGATGGGTGACCGTTTGCGCGCCTTGGCTTCAGTACAGTTCCCCCAGTTCACCCAGCTGTAAAATGGGTACCTGCCCTCTTTAGGGTCAGGGAAGGTAAAGCAGCGAGGGAGAGGAGATGGGCGCCGCCCTCAATATGCTGGCCCTAGAGAAGTAAGGTCTCTGATGCCTCGCTCCCCTACGACCTTATAGGTTATGGGACTCCTTTACCTTTACCTTTTACCATCACATTGAAAGCTTCCAATTAACGATCCATTCAGTGTTTAGTTGCATCAGGGTTTCATCAGAACTTAAGCCATGATGCCAGAGTAAGGCCACTGTAGCTTGCCTAACACTGTGCATGTACCTTATTCTGCCGACACTTGTAGGAGAAAATGATTTTTATTGTCACCAGAGCCCAGTATTCTGAGTATTCGTTTCAATAAGTGATTGATAGTCAGCTTCAGACCTCCTTTACGCTATAATCCTTACTCTCACGAGATGCCGGAGTCCTATTTTATATTTTACATTATTTATTTTTCTA
This sequence comes from Rapana venosa, assembly GCA_028751875.1. Classification (NCBI taxonomy): domain Eukaryota; kingdom Metazoa; phylum Mollusca; class Gastropoda; order Neogastropoda; family Muricidae; genus Rapana; species Rapana venosa. Next base: position 5,209,217 of record CM054141.1, read on the forward strand.
TTTATTTTCATTTCGAGGATAAAGGGATAAGCACTGGTGTGCTTTTTACAATCGGTCCGCGTGTGTATGCAATTTTGTCATTCGTTCCCACCGGCACGCAATGGCCCACTCTTCCGAAAAGCGGAACGGGTTTTAGCGTGTACGCAAGATATTCTGCATGCGTTCGCACACAGGACCTCGGTTTATAGTCTCATCCGGACTTTTAGAGGGAGTCGGCACTGACTTTAACTCCAGAGGAAAAATCTTCTTGAACGAGATTCGAACCCGGGTCAGCAGATCACGAGAGCTACGCAACGCAACGCGCTCACTCTAACCACTAGGCTATCCCGCCTCTCATTATATTATTATCTATTATTATTATATTATTATATATATATATATATTATATATTATTATATATCATTTATTTTAAAGCTAATTTTGTGTGTGTGTATAGCATCTTCTCCTCAACAAACTCAAAAACAGGGGTCAGAGAGTACAGTAGTTGTTATGAAGCTAAAATGTAAACTGGCCATTGTTCTGGATTTTAAGCACCTAAAACACTTGGTGTCGAGAATGCCTTTGTAATGGCTGCTACCTACTCCCTGGCGTTTGGTATAACCCATTACGTATACAGCGTCCATTTGCTTAAAGACGCACACCGTGGGTGCATTAAAGTCTCGGAGCCGAGGATTCAGCAAAAGTTAACAGGAAAGAACCATCACCAGCTCTGGTACAGCTCTGCATGCAGTAGACCCCCTAACATGCCAAGAGCGGAAGGCACAGTCTGGTGAATTAGCGGGAAAATGTGCACGAGCTTAGGAGAAAGAGAGTGAGATGGGGGAGAGAGAGACAGAGATGGAGGAGAGAGAGAGAGATAGAGAGAGAGAGAGAGAGAGAGAGAGAGAGATAGAGAGAGAGAGAGAGAGAGAGAGAGAGAGAGAGAGAGAGAGAGAGAGAGAGGGGCAGAGAGAGAAGGCCTTTAGTACACTTATAGCTTGCTTATGTTTTACTCACACGCCCGCACTTACGTTCTTATTTTTCTCGTTCCTCGGCTAGGGTTCAAGAGTTCACCAATGGTGAGATTTATGCGTATGCGACCGTTTCCCACCCATCACTTAGGTAGCTGCATTCCGACTTCGGGGATGGTGTCTAAACACGACACCTGTGTGCATAGTGCTTTTTTTTTCTTCTGTCATCCATTCCGGCTGGCATTCAATGGCCTACTCTTCAAAAAGCACAACAGTTTTAAGCGTGTGTGCAAGGTGTTTTGTGTGTGTTCGCACATGGTGCCTCCGTTTATAGTCTCATCTGAAGGACTTTGACATTCAGTTTGATTTTTTTTATATCACAAAATGGGAAGAAAAGGCGAGGCTGGGAATCAAACCAAGAACCCCACGGTTTCTTGCTGCGAGGTGAACGTATTAACCATCCTGCTACCCTCCTTTTTGGGGCATTTAGGTTCAGTTGCACACACGTGAATGTGTCTTACCACATACACAGAGTTCCAGTGTAGTAGATATCGCTTCAGTGGCTTAATTCAGGCCAAATTAGGTCCATGACTCGATTCCTTGCAGACTTCCAGACCCAGTCATCTTGGTGCTTCTTCTGTGGGCTGTGAGTGCGTGACCAATCGTCACTTTGTTGTCCTCACTGTCTCCCCTAGACACTGCACTTTAGGGAGATAGATTTTTCCTCTTTTTTCCCTTTTCCCCTCTTCCCCTGATCTTGACAAAGTGATCCCCAAAGTCTAAGTGTCAGTGATGAGTTTCAAAGTTCAATGATGCTAGAACAAAGTGTAAGGAGTGTACTGGGTATTGGAGCTTTGTCAATCAAGTGTGATTTGGACTGCTCCACAGGGATGGGGAATGAAGGAGTGTGCTTGGTATTCAAGGGAAACAGAAATGCATTCATATGTGTGCTTTTACAAGTCTTAAAAGATCGATCTGTCTATTCCATGGTATCATGTCTGCATGCATGTGTATGTACGTATGTATGTGTGTATGTGTGTATAAATGTGTGATGTATGTATGTATGCATAATGTATGTATGTATGTATGTGTGTGTATGGATGGATGGATGATGCATCTATCTATCTATCTACTACACTACTACATATTATATATTATTACATACATACAATAATGAATATATATATATATATCTACTCTCCCTACTCTCTAATATGATTATATATATATATATATATCCATATATCTGTGTGTGTGTGTAGAATAGGAGAGAACAAAAATGAAAGCTGACTTCCAGATCTCTAGCAAGAAGCTGTACACGTTGCTGAGAAGTGGAAAGAATATAGGCAGTAGTAACAATGTCAAACAAAACCTCCCCCTATCCCACACACACACATGCTCACTCACACACTAGACTTCTTATTGTCATTCACCACCCACTCCATCTCACCGTCTCTCCTCAACCCCAGTTCCCACACCCCCTTTTCCCTCTCACGGGCCCCAGTAAGCTCATGACAATGTCCTGAGGGAAGAAAGGTAAGTGTGCGTAGCCGTTCATTGATGGGCCTTTTGGTCCTGTCCACCAGGACTCAGCAAATTGCTTCAGCTGCTTCAGCACACACACCAGTGCTTCCAAGCTTGTCCATGTATGAACGTTACCAAAATCGCCAGCTTGCTTTGGGGTGTTATGGAGGGTGGGGATGCCTTCCTTTTCCTTCTCCCTCCCTCTCCTCCGCTGATAGAGATTGTTGCACTCTCTCCTGAGCAAGCAAAATAGCCGTGATCTTTGATGATGGTGTAATGCGGTAAAAGTGTTCCTGGGAGATTAATCTCAGTTTCAGAATGAAACATACTCTCATCAGTCTGTCTGTCCATTCATCCATCTATCTGTTCATCCATCCACCCATTTATCCATTTATATCTACAAGGGGACGGGATAGCTCAGTGGTCGGAGCACTCGCTTTCCCCCAGCCAAGTTAAGCAGCGTCGAGCGTGGTTACCAGTTGGATGGGTGACCGTTTGCGCGCCTTGGCTTCAGTACAGTTCCCCCAGTTCACCCAGCTGTAAATGGGTACCTGCCCTTAGGTCAGGGAAGGTAAAGCAGCGAGGAAGGAGATGGCGCCACCCTCAATAGCGGCCTAGAGAAGTCATCTCTGACGCCTCGTACCCTACGACCTATAGGTATGGGACATCCTTACCTTTCCTTACCATATAACACACTTTTGTCACATACGTACATACAGCAAGCATACAACTCACATGTATAACACGCTTATAAACACACACACAAACATCGACATACACACACACACACACAAACATGACACACAACACGCGCGCACGCGCGCGCGCGCATGTGACATGCACACCCAGATGAGATGAGACACTCAGCCTTTACAACAAATGACCCTATACAATAAGAAAAGAGGCAAAGTGATTACCAAACAAGGATATAAACAACACCGACAAAGAAACAAACATCTGCTTAAAATATCGAACTTTTTACATTTTAAAAGGTTGAGAAGAATATAGGGCAGGCAGCGTGCAACACAACACCTTCATCTAGTCGACCTAGACATAACCCAATATTCAGCTGCCTTGGAATAAGAGCCAAGTGTTTAGTGAAGGAGACAGCTCTAAGGGAATGTCAGTCTACTCAAGAAAACTCAGGAACAATTGGTAAGAGAAGACAGCTCTTTTTCATAACGCCAACAATATAAACAGGTTATTTCAAGGGATGCAGACATTCTCGAAATACTTCATTTGAAACAAGGTCATACAGATTTGGATGTGCAGAACACTGGAGCCAAGAAATTATTATTCTCTGAAAGGGAGGAGCCATCAGCATCACTGGTTAAGCACTGTGTGCCGTAAAACTCTGATATGCCTTGTGCGGAAGGCACATTCTGGTGAATTAGTGCGCATAATTGCAATGCTAAAGTGATAGATAGATGGATAGATTAATAGAGAGACAGTGAGATAGAGAATGAAAGAAAGACAGGCAGATAAACAGGCAGGCACACAAACAGGCAGGCAGGCAGACAGACTAGGAGAGTGAAAAGGTGGTTTATGGTATTTTTTGGTCTACTTATGTTTTACCTAAACACCCACACTTATGTTCACTTTTAGACATGTACATGTATCTTACCACATACACAAAGATCCAACATTGGAGATTCTGCTTCAGTGGCTTAATTCAGGCCAAATCAGGTCCATGACTCGATTCCTTGCAGACTTCCAGACCCAGTCATCTTGGTGCTTCTTCAGTGGGCTGTGAGTGCGTGACCAATCGTCACTTTGTTGTCCTCACTGTCTCCCCTAGACACTACACTTTAGGGAGATAGATTTTTCCTCTTTTTTTCCCTTTTTCCCTCTGCCCCTGATCTTGACAAAGTGATCCCCAAAGTTGTAGCAGAGTCCAGTGATCAGATCAAAGTCAACGAAGCATAGAACAAAGTGTCAGGAGTGTACTGGATCATTGGAGCTTTGTCAATCAAGTGTGATTTGGTCTGATCCACAAGGGTGGGGAATGGAGGAGTGTACATGGTATTAAAGGGAACAAGACATATATACGCATATTTGCTGTCGCAAGACTTACATGTTTGTTCTGTTTATTCTTTGACCTGTTGCATGCATGCACGCACATCTATCTGTCTTTCTATCTGTATGTCTATCTGACAGTCTTTGTATCTATCCATCTATGTATCTCCTTAAACACACACACAACACACACACACACAACACACACACACTTATATATATATATATATATATAGAAATATATATATATATATATATATATATATATTATATATATATATATATATATATATATATATATATATAATCAAAAACAATAGGAACAGAAAAAAGTGAAAGCTGACTTCCACATCTCTACCAAGAAGCTATACACATTTCTTAGAAACGGACACATTATAGACAGTTTGGGTTGCAGTAACAAAAGACCCCTATCCCCTTCCTACCTACACATTCTCGCTCACACACGCACACTTAGAGTTCTCATGGTCATTCACCACCCACACAATCTGGCCCTCTCTCCTTAACCCCAGTTTCCATACCCCCTTTCCCTATCACAGTGCTCCCAGTAAGCTTACAGCAATGTCCTGAGGGAAGAAAGGCAAGTGTGTGTAGCTGATCATTGATGGGCCTTTTGGTCCTGTCCACCAGGACTCAGCAAATTGCTTCAGCTGCTTCAGCACACACACCAGTGCTTCCATGCTTGTCCATGTATGAACGTTACCGAAGTCGCCACCTTGCTTTGGGGTGTTATGGAGGGTGGGGATGCCTTCCTTTTCCTTCTCTCTCTCCTCCGCTGATAGAGATTGTGGCACTCTCCAAAATAGCCGTGATCTTTGATGATGGTGTAATGCGGTAAAAGTGTTCCTCAGAGATAAATCTCAGTTTCAGTACTTTCATCAGTCTGTGTGTCCATTCATCCATCCATCTATCTGTATATCCCTCCATCCACTCACCCATCCATTGATACATACATCTATAAATACACACTTCTGTCACTTTCATACACTCATGCACACATTCACACATACACACACACAAATACCTCAAACACACGTACGTGGATTCACACACATGCATGCATACACAACCACCACACGCATGCACGCACACACACACACACACTCACACTCACACTCATTCACACACATGTGCGCACACGCACACACAGAGGAGATGAGAAACAGACACCCAAAGCTTAAAACAAAGAACATAGACAAAATTAAGGAGACAAAGAGATAGCCAAACAAGAATGCAAACAACAGAGGCAAAGGAAGAGACACCTACTTCAAATAGTTAGCTTTTGACATTTCAAAAGGTCTACAAAATGTAAAGTCTTATTGCCAAAACACTGTTTGTGGAAATGAAATCTTGGCTTGAAAAGCTCAAAATAGTTGGGCGTCAGGAACACAATGGAAAACATGGTGTTGCAAGTCATTTATTTTCATTAGATCAATTTCTGAAGGACATAGGAGGCGCGTAAGTTGGAGAATTGCATTCTGTATAGTAAGGTACTTCAACATAGCCTACATGCAAACCCCTAATCAAGTGTGTATCAACTACCATCTCTTGAGTAAAATGATCCAATCCATAAACACAGTTTTTAATCAACGTGCACATAGCACAGTGCAGTCTCAGAACATAGTACACAGGTTTTAACTTTGCTTTTTGGAAAGTATTTGAATTGTTTTGATAATAAGCCTTAGACCTATTTAGAAGAAAAAAATAACACAATAATGAAAGCAATATTAATGTTGAGAAAGGCAAAGGGTGGGCAGTAGAGAAAACGTAACATTTTTATTTAGTCTATCTGGACAATACCCAGTATGCATCTGCCTTGGAATAAGATCCAAGTGTTCAGTGAAGGAAGCAACTCTAAGGGAATGTCAGTCTGCTGAAGAAAACTCAGAAACAATTGGTAAGAGAAGACATCTCTTTGTCATAAGGCCAACAATGAAAACTGGTTAGTTTCAGGGATGCAGACACTCTTCTCATACACATTTGAAACAAGGCTATACAGATTTGTATGTGTAGAGAACTGGAGCCAAGAAATCATTATTCTCTAAAGGGGAGGAGCCATCAGTGACACTGGTTAAGCAACGCATGCTGTAAAACTTTTACATGTCTTTGTGTGGCAGGCACAGTCCGATGGATTAGTGCTCGGATTTGCACGAGCTAGACAGAGCGAGAGAGAGACAGAGAAAGAGACAGGGAGAGACAGAGATAGTCAGAGAGAGAGGGGGGGAGGAGAGAAGAGAGAGAGAGAGTCAGAGCGAGAGAGAGAGAGGGAGGGAGGGAGACAGACATACTGGTAGAGATACAGAGTGAAAAAGTGGTTTATGGCATTCTTATGGTCTAGTTATGTTTACCTAAACACCTGCACTTACGTTCACACGTGGATGTGTACATGTATCTTACCACATACACAAAGATCCAACTTTGGAGATTCTGCTTCAGTGGCTTAGTTCAGGCCAAATCAGGTCCATGACTCGATTCCTTGCAGACTTCCAGACCCAGTCATCTTGGTGCTTCTCCTGTGGGCTCTGAGTGCGTGACCAATCGTCACTTTGTTGTCCTCACTGTCTCCCCTAGACACTACACTTTAAGGAGATAGATTTTTCTCTTTTTACCTTTCCCTCTGCCCCTGATCTTGACAAAGTGATCCCCAAAGTCTAGCAGAGTCCAGTGATCAGATCAAAGTCAATGAAGCATAGAACAAAGTGTAAGGAGTGTACTGGGTCATTGGAGCTTTGTCAATCAAGTGTGATTTGGTCTGATCCCCAAGTTTCAGGGAAGGATGTGTGTGTGTGTTTGTGAATGCGTGCATGTGTGTGTGTGTGTGTGTTTGTGCGTGTATGTGTGTATACTGTACTCAAAGAAAGCGGCCATATATTTGCAAATGCAGTTTTACCAGAATTACATTTATTTTCTCAAACCTCTTACACTGGAACATGCACAGGTACTTCCATAAACACACACACACACACACACTCACACGCCCATGCACACACAAATGAACATGCACGTTCACATACACATACGCATGCATGCATACCTATGTTACCGACTATTATGTATATTATGGAAGCAGCAAAGAAAATTAAAGCTTCTAATTCTAGCAGAAAGCCAAGACTGCAGTAACAATATACCACACACACACACACACACACACACAGACACAACACACACACACACACACACAAACACACACACACACACACACACACACAACACACACACACACAACAACCACTGATATCACTATTTAGTGGAAGGACGTTAAACTGAAGAAGAAACACACACACACACACAAACACACACACACACACACACACACACACACACACACACACACACACACACACACACACACACACACACACACACACACACACTCTCTCTTGTAAGAAAGAATTCCTTTACTCACCCTCCACCCACATCCGTCCCACACCCCATTTTCACAATGCCTACACCTCCTTACCAATCACACGCCCCCACTAAGCTTACCCACAACGTTCTGAGGGAACAAAGGCAAGTGTGTGTAGCTGATCATTGATGGGCCTTTTGGTCCTGTCCACCAGGACTCGGCAAATTGCTTTAGCTGCATCAGCACACACCCAGCGCTTCCACGCGTGTCCATGTATGAACGTTGCCCAAAATTCGGCTTGCTCCAGAGTGTTATAAAGGGCGATAATCCCCCCTCAGCCCCTTTTCCTCATCTCCCCTGGTAAGAGACTGCTCACGCTGTATTCGGTAATAATCACAAGAGTATTGGTCTCTGATGGCGGTATCTTGTTATAAAAGCTCTCCCAGGAGCTTCTTTCTGAGCTTGAGAAGGTTTGAAGCTAAAAACTAAAGGAATGAAAGCGCGGTTGTTGAACTCTCAGACAGCAAGAAATGTTGTTGGTCATATCAGAATTTTTTTTGTTGCGCTACCTTTAAGCACCTGTCAAGTCAGACCCAGCACATCCAGTTTGGTGCAAAGCTCTTTATTGAGGAGCTAGAAAATCTTTGATGCAGATGTTTTTATTGTGTACTTTTGGGTTGCTTTTAATTTGCCTGCTACTCAATTCAAAGTTTTGGCTGTTTTTCCCCTATTGTTTAAGCATTAAACGAAAAATGTCTCTTTGTATCAGAAAAAAAACACATTTTTATACATAGATTTCACAGAATTAGACTTCTCAAAGGGTGTCATTATTGGCAACAGAACCAATGTCTTAATTCTGCAGGCAGCTTGTAGCAAGCTCTATAGTACATTTTAGAGAGTTATTTTTGAAAAATGATAACTATTAAGTGAGAAAATCATGTTTTATTCTTCCATATTTTGGTGAGACAATAAGAAGTATTCAACATATCTGTGATAAGTGACCTCAGTCTAGAGCAGCGACAGGCGTAACACTTGAGGTGTAAATACAAGGTGAAATTTGTACCTGAGCTACAATTCATCCTTTTATCAGATCCACGAAAGAAATGGACATATATAAATTATTTTCCTTTTTGAACAAACAAAATTACAATGGAAAATATACCAAAAGTGTGAAGAATTGTCACTTTGAAGATGTCTTATGCTTCGTGTCTGCCCTGTTCGTGATAATTTGCTTCATGAAGAAAAGGGGATGAGGAGAAAATACTATTTTTTTGTGCTGCATACATCACTATGGTATTCGTGAACATGTTGGCGGTCCGAGTAGTTTTTTTGTTTCAGATCGCCGATATCTTCCCCCGGATTTGTCTGGCATTTTACACTATATGGCTTTGCTCGTTTACAGAAATTTGTGAATGAGGAATTTCTGTTGCATTTTCTATTAATACTATATATAAAAATGAATTATAGAAATGCTAAAGAAAGAAAGGAAAAGCGAAAAGGGAAAAAAATCTGCTCACTACGTCAGCTACCACCAATTTCTTAAAAGCTTTGTTTTACACTTGGTTTCTGTCTTTCTGCTCCTCAGTCAGTCAGTCAGTTAGTCACTCAGTCAAGTTGTCATATAATCGACATCCGCTAATTTGGTGATCTATCAACCTATCCATACACACATCTATCTATCTGAGGGTCGGTCTGTCTGTCTATCTATGTATCTATGTATCTATCTATCTATCTATCTATTTATCTATTTATCTATATATCTGTCTGTCTGGCTGTCTGTCTGGTCTGATCTAATCTTATCTATCTATCGATTGATCTATCTACCAGCCTACATACCTATCTATCCACCTACCTACCTACCTACCCACACACCCACCCATCTATAGTGTTATATCAATCAATCTTTCTGACTGTCTGTCTATCTGTCAGTCTGTCTGCCTGTCTGTTCCTGTCTGTTTCTGTCTCTTTCTGTCTCTGTCTCTCTCTTTCTCTCTCACTCACACACACATGCTGCTCTCCCCTTTCCGTGTCCTCATAACTATCAAGTCTCACGTCTATAATATTATCCAACCACCACAGTCATACACTAAGACACATATACGTGGGATTGGTAGCTACAGTAATGTGTGTCTACAATGATATCACTGGCGTCGCATCGGATTAGGAGATAGCATTTTCTTCCCGTGGCAGAGCAGATTGCTAGCAGACGACTGCCCATCATGTGTATCAATGCAGGATAAGAGTGCGGGGAGGGGTGGGGTGGAGGGTGGTGGGTGGTGGTGGTGGTGGTTAAGTGTTGCATGGTTCGTCACATTTTTTTCTGTCTGTCCTTTTCTTTTTTGTGTGTCCTTTCTATTCGTTTTGCTTTCTTTCTGCTTTATTTTCTTTGTCTCCTATTAATTCCTCTCTCTCTCTCTCTCTCTCTCTCTCTCTCCTCTCTCTCTCCTCCTCTCTCTCTCTCTCTCTCTCTCTCTCTCTCTCTCTCTCTCTCTCTGTTTATTTTTTCTTTCATTTCGTGTGTTGCACTTTCCTTTCCTATACGGCCGTCGGGGAGCGAGATGTCGGAGACCTCAGTTTCTCCAGGGCCAGCATGTCGAGGGCGGCACCCATCTCCTCTACCTCGCTGTTTTACCTTCCCTGACCATAAAGAGGGCAGGTACCTATTTAAGCTGGGTGAACTGGGGGGACTGTACCGAAGCCAAGGCGCGTAAACGGTTACCCATCCTTTTAATAACCACGCTCAATGCTGCTAAACCTTTGCTTGGGGGAAAGCGAGTGCTCTGAACACTGAGCTTTCTTCCCCCTCCCCCCTCTAGCCAGTCAAAAAAATAACAACTGAGATGAAAACTGAACAATTGGACAGAGCAGCAACAATACTATATTGTTCAGCTGAGAGATAGAGCAAGAGCGAGAGAGGGAGAGATAGAGAGAGAGAACTCTGAACTCTGAAATTTAATGAATACAGGCCAACAGCCTAGAGAGAGAGAGAGAGAAGAGAGAGAGAGAGAGAGAGAGGGCGTGAGAGAGAGAAGAGAGAGAGAGAGAGAGAGAGAGAGCAAAAAGGGGGGGATGAAGAGAGATTACAAAAAATCTTTTATCAAGAGATTGCAAACTAACCCTATGTCGGTTAGCCCTTATTTGAAGAGAAGCATACTAACAAGACTCGCTTTCCCGAATTTCAATACCATATTTTTTCACACACACACAATTTTAAGACTGGGCCACCGAAAATGAGTGTGTTCGCGCGATAATGATGTCGAACAAGCACATGCTCTATTCTGAGAAAACCTGGTTTACCAACAATTTAAACGCAATTTAGGAAGAAAGGAATTGAAATATGAAATCTCAGACAGATATTCCACGGGAGAAGACAGGTGGTAACAGTGTGTTCATTTTTCCTCTCTGATTGTTCAGGTAGACGTGAAATTCTTTATAGGAGATGATATTTGATTTATTTGTGAACTGGATTTTTTTTGTCTCTCCCTTTTTGTGTGAGGAAATGACATATTTACGGGGAGTAAAGTAAAGGTCGGCTAAAATGAGGGCAATAGGCATGGGAGACAACTGTTCAAGAGAGATGGGAGGGGAAGTGAGTGAGTGTGTGAGAGTGGTTTCATTTTCTTCTCTTCTGATGATAGCTCATGTTCATGGTTGAGATTGACCATTGAAAACTATTGTTTGATTTTGCCGGCTTGTCTTCGCGAATTCTGAAGCGGAGGGAAGGGGGAGTTGGGAGGGGGGGGGGAGAGGTATTGTAAATAAAAAAAAAGGTTACTTATTTCATTTATTTGAAGAAATTACTGTTAGAGCTTTCATTTCTCTGTCTCTCTGCCTGACTGTTTATTTCGCGTGCCCGTGTTCTCTCTCTGTCTGTCTGTCTGCCTGTCTTTCTCCCTCTCTCCCTCTCTCTCTTCTCGCTTTCTTCTTTCTTTTTTATTTCCCTCTGTGTCTGTCTGTCTGTCTCTCTGTCTGTCTGTCCATATGTCTTTCTGCCTGTCTGCTTGTCTGCCTGCCTGCCTGTCTGTCTGTCTGTCTATCTCTATATATCTATACATCTATCTATTATTCGAACTATCACTGTCTTTGCCTGTCTGATATTTAATTTTTGTCATTTTAAGTTTTTTTTCCCCCCTGTCATTTTAATCGTACGTTTGTGTGATAAAATTGAATGTTTTAAGCTCATCCATGCTTATATCATTGTTTCTGCCTTGTTCCTTTTCTTCCTGTCACTTCATCCTTCTCGTCTATTTTCTGCCTTCTTGGTCCATTCTCCTGCCCTTTTCTTCCCAGAAAGACTTAAACGAGAACAGTTCTCTCCCCTGCCTAAGTCGGATGCGCTGGGCCTGACATGTCAGGCGCTTATCGGCAGCGCAACGCGTTTTCGCTCATATGACAGACAACAATGGTTGCTGTCTGAGCGTTCGACGACGACGACGACGAAGAAGACGATGATGATGAAGATCTGAGACATGACCATGCCACATTGGTTTGCTTTTCCTGGCTACTATAAGTTCTTCATAACAGTGTGTGGCTTGTGTGACGATAAGATAATAGTAGATAGATAGTCTACGGGTAACATACATGCCTAGAAAGCGAGAAATGCTGGTCTGATCCCCCCTGGACGTGCCAAAACCTATCTCCCCAGCCACAAGACCTTGAGTAGTGGTCTGGGTGCTAGTCTTTCGGATGAGCCGATACACCTAGGTTTCCGTGGCCTACACGCAGTGAAAGCACGTTAAAGAATCCTCGGCAGAAAGTTCGTTGTCCCTGGCAAAATTGTGATTTAAAAAACTGCAGTCAGATATGAAAGCAACACAGTTGCTACAAACACGAAAATTTAAAAGAGAAATGGGTAGCGCTGCGGCGGGGAGGGTGGGGGGGGGGGGTGAGCCCTAATTAAACGCAGAGAAATATGCCGTGTCTGAAAATGGTGTTCAATCCAACTCAGTTCAATTCAATTCAAATCAATTCAATCTAATTCAAAACAATTCAATTCAGTGGTGCAAACTTTCTCTGAATTCATAACATGACTAACGAAAAAACAACACCCTAACAGCATTCTTGGGGAAAAAATAGAGCCTACTTTCCCTTCCACTCCCCTCCCCGTCTTCCTTGCTTTTATTTTTCTTTCTCCTTTTTCCATTATTATTCTCTTCTTTCTATCTGTCTTTGATTCGGTTTCATTTGTTGGAATGGTGGCCTACTCGAACAGTAGAATGCAATTACCACATTAAACACTTTCGGTAGGTTTCGGGAAGTAGAGTAAATGGGCTGAGTCGCTTCTCTTTCGAGAAAAAAGAAAGGTGTACAGTAAAAAAGAGAGAAAGTAAGATTGAGAACATGAGGGTACGGGACGGAGGGAGAGAGTGAGTGACAGAGGGAGAGAGAGAGAGGGGGGGGAGGAGGCGCAGAGAGAGAAAGAAGAGAGAGAGAGAGAGAGAGAGAGAGAGAGAGAGAGAGAGAGAAGAAGAGAGAGAGACAGACAGACAGACAGACAGACAGACAGACAAAAAGAAAGAAGACGGACAGACTAACAGAATGAAGAGAGGAAGACAGGGGGACAGAGATAAAGAGAGAGAAGCCTACAGATAGACGGACAGATAGATAAACAAATGAGAGAGAGTGTGTGTGAGTGTGTGTGAGTGTGTGAGAGAGTGAAGGGGAGAGAGAGAGAGAGAGAGAGAGAGAGAGAGAGAGAGAGAGAGAGAGAGAGAGAGAGAGACAGACACAGACAGACAGAACAGACAGATAGAAAACAGATAAAACAGAGGGACAGACAGATAAACAGATTAGAGAGAGAGACAGACAGACAGAGACACACACAGACAGACAGATAGGCAGCAGACAGACAGACGGACAGACAGAGAGAGAGGAAGACAAAATGAGAGGAGAGAAAGAGAATGATACAGAGAGAGAGCAGAGAGAGAGAGAGAGAGAAGAGAGAGAGAGAAGAGAGAAGAGAGAGAGAGAGAGAGACAGACAGACAGAAAGATAGACAGAGAGACAGACAGACAAGATAGCCTCAAACACAGCGATATTGGAAGCATTTCGTCTGGTTGACCCAAGAAACGGCTCCGATATAGACGACAGAACATGTAACTTGTTATTGATGCCTGTGTGTAGAAGACAACGGCCATTACTCTGACCATTGGTCGCAACGTCACTTTGACGGCTGTTCAACAGATTTATTTATTTGATTTATTTATTTATATTCATTTATATTTATACCACGTTAAGTCACGAGATTTATTTGCGTGAAATTCAGGCTGCTCTCCCCGGGGAGAGCGCGTCGCCACAAGAGCAGCGCCACCTTTTTGGGGGGTCTGCAACTGTATTTGTTTCCCCATCAGAGTGGCTTTTTTCTAAGAATTTTGCCAGGGGCAACTCTCTTGTTGCCGTGGGTTCTTTTACGTGCGCTGAATAATTATGTATAACACCACGGGACCTCGGTTTATCGTCTCATCCGAAAGACTAGCGCCCAGACCACCACTCATGGTCTAATGGATGGGGGGAAAAAGTTTCGGGCCCAAACAGGAAGATGGCCAGGCATTTAGGAAATAAAAGGATAATCTAATAGCACAGCGGAAAGCCAACGCAAAGAACGAATCTCGAGAGAGGAAAGGGGTTTTTAATAAAATGTCGAACACGACGACAGGAAAGAATTAGTTTGAAAAAAAAAGAAGGGATGGTGATGGAAAGACGAGTGAAGACGTCTTGCAATTTGGTTGAAATATTTTGTATTTCAAAATAATGTAATATGTTAAGCGCTTTGATTTGTCTCTGCAAGATACAGCGCTATATAAATTCCATTTCTTCTTCTTAACGCTTGTGTTTTAGCATGTTTTGCTGTATTTTAACTGACATTATGCTTTGTTCTGTTGTGACAATAACTGAACAGATAGCAGGAATATCTATTCTTAGGGCTGCAATAGACACTTTTACATTATGGAAAGTGTCTTTCAGTTCGGTACCACATAGAGTGAGTGGGGATTCAAACACTGCCGGGACCTCTGAAGAGTGTCACTCAACCAGGAGTCAAACTCAGGTCAGGTCAGGCCAAAGGCATGGTCCTTACTCAATAATTCCTCAAATGCTGTCTTCAAAGTGTTATGTTGTAGTAGATTTTTTTCTCTCGAATCTTTGACAAACATAATTATTAGGATGAGAATGAAGTTGTAACTGGTTACCTGCACTTGTTTTTCTCAATTATACATACATACATACTTCTGTCTATCTATCTATCTATCTATCTATCTAATCTCTGGGTGTGTGCGTGTGTGTGTGCGCGCGCGCGCTCGTGCAATTGTATGAATGTCTGTCTGTATGTGTTTGTGCGTGCACGTAAGGGAAAAAGAGCTGTGCGCATGCAAGTATAAGTTCGTGGGCGTGTGATAGCGTGCGGGCATGTCTGTAGACGCGCATGTGTGCTGTCTTCCTGAGAACCTTGATTTTTCTTTAGGGTGTTTTTGGCCATTGACTGCATTAACGTGTAATTCCGTCGCCCCGTTGATGGAGACATTTTCAGACCAAGTTTTATTGATTTAAAGGCAGTTGGAAATTGTTAAGAGGGTCACTCAGCACCTTCCTAAGAACTGAGAGAGAGCCTTGCAAGCCAGTGCATTCGTCATGCATTACTACAATAGCACAGAAAATGCTAAAACGAAAGAATCGCTGTGTTATATGAAAGACATTAAACTGCGACGGGAAGTGCATAAAAAGTCAAATCATTTTGCAGCTGTGTCAGAAAAGTTGTATATGTTTATGCATCTGCGCACATGTATAATGCAGGCATACATTATGCATATGGATACATGCATAGTTATGCATGCATGCGTGCTCACGCAACTACTGGACACACACACAATATATATATATATATATATATATATATATATAAATATAATATATATACATATATATCTCTCTCTCTCTCAAGGTGTCCTAAATATATACTATGTGTATGATTTATATAAAATATCATAAACATTCATACATACATACATACTAAACGCGAACACGTGCTTGTGCACGCATATACATACACAGATACATGCACGCACGCGCCCATACACACACACCCACACACACACATAGAAACACACACCACATACAAACACACACATCACCTACAAACACAAATCAAGCTTTGATCTTAGAGAGAGAGAGAGAGAGAGAGAGAGAGAGAGAGAGAGAGAGAGAGAGAGAGAGAGAGAGAGCGAGAGAGAGAGAGAGAGAGAGAGAGAGAGAGAGAGAGAGAGAGAGAGAGAGGCAGGTAGACGGACAGAAACAGAGAGACAGTCAGACAGAGACAGATAGGGACATTTTGTGTGCGTGTATATGTGTGTGTGTGTGTGTGTGTGTGTGTGAGAGAGAGAGAGAGAGAGAGAGAGAGAGAGAGAGAGAGGAGAGAGAGAGAGAGAGAGAGAGAGAGAGAGAGAGAAAGAGTGTGTGTGTGTGAGTGTGTGTAGTGTGTGTGTGTGTGTGTGTGTGTGTGTGAACGTGCCTTCGCGTGGTTTTGGTCGCGTGATTAAGTTTACCTGGTATACCAAACGAATGCTTGGAAAAATAAAAATAAAAGGACACACACACACATATACAGAGAGAGAGAGAGAGAGAGAGAGAGAGAGAGAGAGAGAGAGAGAGAGAGAGAGAGAGAGAGAGAGAGAGAGAAAAGAAATAACACAGTAAAGACACAAAAAATTATAACCCCTACGAGAGATAAAAAAACGGGTACAGAAAAAAATAATGACAGTGATAATACTGATGATAGTAATAATAATAATATAACAATACTAATAATAATGATGATGATGATGATAATAATAGTAAAAAGAAGGAGAAGAAGAAGAAAAAAAGAACATAGTGCAAATAGTAACTATTTACAATAATAATGCTAATACTGATAACCAACACAAAAAACCCCCCCCCCCCCCCCCCCTCAGCATAACAGCAACCGCCAAAACACAAGGGTGCCGACAAAACACGCAACCCCACACAGCACACAGCAAAATCAGACCAGCACCACAACCACAGAAAAAGCAGAACATCCATCACCCTGACACCCCCCAAGTCTCCCCTGTCCCAGAAAACAACAAAAGGGACAGAGAAACGGGGAGGGGGAAGAATTGGTGCTACACGCCAGCCCCCTTAATTCCCCATCTTCTCTGTGGCAACCCCCTTGTCCCTCTCTAAGGGCTGGGTCTCCGCGGTGGGAAGCTGTGGGTCTTCTGCCTGGCGGACCCTGCCACATCCGACGGGGTTGATTATTTCCCAAATACCGGTGTGTGGTAGTAGGGGGTTGGGGGTGGGGTTGGGGTGGGGGTGGTTGGGTGTGTTTGGGTGTTTTTTCGTGGGGGTATTTTTGGGGTGGTGATGGGGTAAATTTAGGTTGTGTGGTGGTATGTAGTGGGGTGTGGTTGTGGGGGTTAGTTTTAGTGATGGTGGGTGGGGTTGCGGTATCGTGGTGGTATTAGTGGGGGGTGTATTTTTCATATTTTCCTGGTCTCTCTTATAAAGAACCTCATTAAAAAATTTTTTTTAAAATTTTTTTTGTGCAGCGGGGACTGTTTTTTGAAACTTTGTTGTTTTTAATTTTATTCTGCTTTAAACGAAGAACAAACATTGTTAAAGGGGATAACTCGGAAATTGACGGGCAAACAACCAAAAAAAAGAAAACAAACAATGGTTTTGCACAAGGAACAATACAAAACCCCCAAAAGAACTGTCACCCCCCCCCCCTAAACCCAGGGGGGAGAATTCAAAAAAACATTATTTGTGCAAACCCCCCTTTTCATCTGGGGTTCCTTCTTTTGCTTTCCCCAAAAAAATTTTTCGGGGGTCTCCCTCCCCCCCCCCCCCCCCCCCCCCCCCCACCACCCCCCTTCCCAAATCCTTTTTCTTTCCTCCCAAAATTCTTCTAACCCTTCTTTTCCCTTTCCCTTTTTTTCCTTTTCCCCTCACCCTCCCTACCTCCTCCCCCCCCCCTCCACCCCCACCCCCCCCCCCTTCCCCCCCCCGGAAAGATTTTAAGAAATTTTTTTCTTTAACAGCCGAATCGGAGGGCGGGACCTGACTTGTCAAGGGCAAACGGCAGCGCAACGATTTTTTTTTTTCTTTTTTAATGCAGACAGCAGAAACTGCTGTCTAGCGTTCGATAAAAATGTGCTGGACCAGGTCAATATCTGTTTACTTTTTTCTTGTAAGCTATTGACAAAGTGCAAAAGGTAATGAAAGCTTCTACTTCGGAAAAGCGCAAATCAAAATGGTACGGGCACGTCGCACAGGCATCTGGACTGGCCAAGACTTCTTCTACAGGAAACAGTACAAGGAGGGAGACAAAGAGACAGAGTAAACGATGAGAAGACATCAGAGAGTGGACTGGCCTTGAAGGGAACTTCAGGAAAGCTGAAAACCGCGAGGAGTGGAGGAAGCTGGTTGCAAAATCTTCAGTGGTGCCCCAACGGTCTACTAGACTACAGGGTAGGGGGAGGTGAACATACTGTTACGTTTAGAATGTTTTGTTGAGGTTGTCATCAGCGATGAAAAGTTATTTGTACAACAATACACACGCTCTCTTTAAATGGAAAAAAAATCTCCGGTAGTCGGAATGTGGCTGCTTATCATTATATCGAGGCACTTGAAACGAGTCATGTATGTATGTATGTTAGTCCGTCGTGTCCGACGATGACCTCCAAAACAGCAGAGGAGGCAGCTGCTGTTTTGGATGGAAACTGGGCAGAAATTTGATTATAGTGGAGATGCCTTGCCCACAGTACATCCCCACTCTCTCGGCCAAGTGGGCATAAGGACTGTCAGCGTTGGAGATGCTCTCCAAAGGCCAACCAGCCCCCAGGGCTGCAGCACATAAGAACTGTGCGAGTCAAGCCTCCTAGTCAGAGAGTCATAGTCGATCACTAAAGAATAAGCTGTAAAGTGGAATTCCATGAGCGGGAAAGCCACTGATCATACAGCCTCTCACTTTGCTGTTGCCCCCCAGCGTCAATGGTTTAATCAAGAACTGTGATAAAGCCCAGGCGCTGAGGAAGAGAAACGTCATACAGCCTTCTCATCCAGTGTGTACATAGAGTCTCCCAGTGACTTCCGTTTTGATGTCTGTCCGTCTGTCTGTCTGATATCTCTCTCTCTCTCTCTCTCTCTCTCCTCTCTCTCTCTCTCTCTCTCTCTCTCTCTCTCTCTCTCTCTTTCATTGTTGTTCTCTCCGCTCTCATACTCTATCCTCCTCCCCCCCACCCCCCCACACACACTGTCTCTCTTTCTCTGTCTCTCTCCCTTCCGCTCTGTCTTTGTCTCTATCTGTGTCTCTCTATTGCTCTCACACACAAACACAGACACACACACACAAACACACACACGCACATACACAAATATACATACAAATACACACCACTACACACACACAGAGATTCAAGATTCAAGATTTAATTCGCCTTTGACCCCTTTTGGGGCATGGAGGATTTCAGCAAACAAAATCAACTGTAACGTATATA
>CM054141.1:5236077-5241077 GCA_028751875.1 Rapana venosa
TCTCCGTCTCTCTTTGTTTCTGTCTGTCTGTCTGTCTGTCTGTCTCGTCTGTCTGTCTGTCTCTCTCTCTCTCTGTGTTTTTCTCTCTGTTTCTGTTCTCCCCCCTCCAAACAAGCGTCTTATCAAGAATGAATGAAAGACTTTCAGCTATAAGTGCATTATTTCTGTCATTCCATTCCCACCCTCTCTCCCTTTCTGTCTGTCAGTCTGTCTGTATCTCTCCTCTCTCTGTCTCTCTCCCCCTCTCTCTATATTCCACCCCTCTCTCCCTCCCTCCAACTCTTTCTCTCTCTCTCTCCCTCCACCCCCCCTCCTCTCTCTCTCTTTCCTTGTGCTTTGTGCTTAAACAGTGCTTTCTTCGCATACCTCTGCGACGCAAAACAAAACAAAACAACAACAACAACAAAAAACAACCCACTGCAGTTAATCAAAAACACTACTGAAAAAACAAACACCCGCTGTCGCCCTTCCTCCCAAACAATCGTCTGATAAAGAATGAATGAAAGACTTTCAGCTCTGAGTGCATTTTTTCTGCCGTTCATGCATCCCCCCCCTCTCTCTCTCCTCTCTCTCTCTCTGTTTGTTTGTCTCTCTCCCGCCTCTCTCCCTCCCCCTCTCTCATCTTTCTCTCTCCTCTTTCTCTCTCTCTCTCGCTCTCCCCCCTCCCCATCTCTCTCTCCTTTCTTGTGGGTTTTTTGGGGGCCTTAAAACAATGAATTCTTCGTACACTTTTGCGTGGAAAAACAACAACAACAAAATACTACAAGTTACTCAAGAACACTACTGTAAAAACAAAAACACGCTGTCGCCCTTCCTACCAAACAATCGTCTTATCAAGAATGAATGAAAGACTTTTAGCTCTGAGTGCACATTCTTTCTGCCTCCCCCGTCTCTCTCTCTCTCTCCTTTCTTGTGGGTCTTTTGGGGGGCCTCAAAACAATCGTCTGATAAAGAATGAATGAAAGACTTTCAGCTCTGAGTGCACATTCTTTCTGCCGTTCCTCCCTGCTCCCCCCACCCCCCCAATCTCTCCTCTCTCTCTCCTCTCTCTCTCTCTCTCTCTCTCTCTCTCTCTCTCTTCTCTCTCTCTCTCCTCTCTCTCAGGGCGCAGACGTACAAGGAACAACAATAACTTCCACCGAGTTACCCCCACCCGCCAGAGATTGCTTAGCTCGCTGATCATCCCAACGCTAATGAACGCTCCATTACTGAAAGATATCCATTGATCTTCATTCTTCTCTCTCTCTCTCATTCACTGCCTCTGGTTCTGTCTGTGTCTCTGTCTGTGTCTCTCTGTCTGTGTCTCTGGTTCTGTGTCTGTCTGTCTCTCTTTTTCTCTCTCTTCTGTCTGCTCCTCTCTGTCCTTGTATCTCTCTGTCCTTGTATCTCTCTGTGTCCATCTCACGTCTTGGTTCTGTGTTTTATCTGTCTCTTTCTGTCTCTCTTTCTGTCTGTCTATGTCTGTTTGTCTCTCTCTCTTGTCTCTCTCTATGTCTCCCTCTGTATCTGTCTCTCTGTGTCTGTCTGTCTGTCTCTCCCTATCTCTGCATCTGTGCTCTCTCTGTCTTTCTTCTTCTCTCTCTCTCCTTCTTCTGTCATCCTCTCTCTCTTCTCCTCTTTCCTCTCTGTCTTCTCTCTCTCTCTCTCTCTCTCCTCTCTCACTCTCTTTTGCCCTCCCTCACCCCAATCTCTCTCTTCTCATCTCTCTCTCTCTCCTCTCACTCTCTCTCTCTCTCTCTATCTCCCCATCACTCTCTTTCCCCCCTCACCCCACTCTCTCCTCTCTCTCTCTCCCTCTCTCTCTCTCTCCCCATCACTCTCTTTTGCCCTCCCTCACCCCAATCTCTCTCTCTCTCTCTCTCTCTCTTCTCTCTCTCCTCATCTTCTCTCTCTCTCTCTCCCCATCACTCTCTTTGCCCTCCTCACCCAATCTCTCTCTCTCTGTCTCTCCTCTCTCTCTCTCTCCCCATCACTCTCTTTTGCCTTCCCTCACCCCAACTTCCTCTCTCTCCCTCCTCTCCTTCTCTCTCCTCTCTCTCCCCCTCACTCTCATCCCTCTCATCCCTCTCTCTCTCTCTCTCTCCCTCTCTCTCATCTCTCCCCATCACTCTCTTTTGCCCTCCCTCACCCCAAATTTCTCTCCTCTCTCTCTCCCCTCTCTCTCCTCTCTCTTCTCTCTCTCCCCATCACTCTCTTTTCCCTCCCTCACTCCAATCTCTCTCTCTCTCTTCCCTCTCTCTCTCCCATCACTCTTTTGCTCCTCACCCCAATCTCTCTCTCCTCTCTCTCCTCTCTCTCTCCTCTCTTCTCTCTCTCTCTCTCCTCTCTCTCCCTCTCTCCCCATCACTCTCTTTTGCCCTCCCTCACCCCAATTCTCTCTCTCTCTCTCTCTCCCTCTCTCTCTCCCCATCACCTCTTTTCCCCTCCCTCACCCCAATCTCTCCTCTCTCTCTCTCTCTACCTCTCTCTCTCTCTCCTCTCTCTCATCTCTCATCTCTCCCTATCACTCCTTTTGCCTCCCTCACCCCAATCTCTCTCTCTCTCTCTTCTCTCTCTCTCTCTCTCTCCCCTCACTCTTTTTGCCCTCCTCACCCCAATCTCTCTCTACTCTCTCTCTCTCTCCTCTATCTCTCTCTCTCTCTCCCCATCACCTCTTTTTGCCCTCCCTCACCCCAATCTCTCTCTCTCCTCTTCTCATCTCTCTCCTCTCTCTCTCTCCTTCTTCTCTCTCTCTCTCTCCCCATCACTCTCTTTGCCCTCCCTCACCCCAATCTCTCTCTCTCTCTCTTCTCTCTCTCTCCTCTCTCCCTCTCTCTCTCCTCTCCCCCCCCGCCCCCTCCCCTCTCTCCTCTTCCTCCCCCTCCTCTCCCTCTCTCTCTCTCCTCCTCTCTCCTCCCATCACTCTCTTTTGCCCTCCCTCACCCCATCTTTTCTCTCTCTCTCTCTCTCTCTCCTCCTCCTCTCTCTTCTCTCCTCTCATCTCTCTCTCTCTCTCTCTCCCATCACTCTCTTTGCCCTCCCTCACCCCAATCTCTCTCTATCTCTCATCTCCTGTCTCTCTCTCTCTCTCTCCCCATCACTCTATTTTGCCCTCCCTCACCCAATCTCTCTCTCTCTCTCTCTCTCTCCCCCTCTCTCTCTCTCTCTCCTCCATCACTCTCTTTTGCCCTCCCTCACCCCAATCTCTCTCTCTCTGTCTCTCCCTCTCTCTCTCTCCCCATCACTCTCTTTTGCCCTCCCTCACCCCAATCTCTCTCTCTCTTCTCTCTCTCTCTCTCTCTCTCTCCCCCTCTCTCTCTCTCCCCTCTCTCTTTTCTCTCCCCATCACTCTCTTTTGCCCTCCCTCACCCCAATCTCTCTCTCTCTCTCTCCCAATCTCTCCCTCTCTCCCCATCTCTCTCTCCTCTCTCCCAATCTCTCTCTCTCATCACGGTCAGTGTCGTGGGCCTGGTACCACCAGCTTTGAAGACTGTCACGTCAATAATTGAAAGAATATATTCGCCCGATTTGCGTCAGCGCGGATTGGCACGAATGTCACTGCGGACACACGTGAACGGACTGGACTGTCTTTTGACCATCTTCGGGGGGCAGGAGGCAGAGAAGGAGGGGGAGAAGGGGGGTGGGGGTCGGGGGCTGGCTGGGGAATCCTCAAAAGACTTGAAAGAAGCGGAATAGCCCGCAGACAGACAGGCCAGCCGTACACCCCTCAAATGCAGAATGCATTGAGCGTAACGCGTCTAAGCCCCCTCCGGGGCTTGGTTCTTGTTTTTATTGTTTCTTTCTCGGTTCTTTAAGGAGTCGTTCCCTGAACATCCACATTGGTCCTAGACTGATGATGCTTTACGAGCGTAAGACGTTGTAGGCGTGTATAGTATATGCGTGTGTGTGTGTATGGATGTGTGTATGTATGTATGTGTGTGAGTGTGTGCGTGCGTGTGAGTGTGGTGAGTTTGTGTGTGTGTGAGTGTGCGTGTATAGTACATGCGTGTGTGTGTATGGATGGATGTATGTGTGAGTGTGCGTGTATGTGTGTGTGTGTGTGTGTGTGTGTGTGTGTGGTGTTGAGTGTGCGTGCGTGTGTGTGTGTGAGTGTGCGTGCGTGTGTGTGTGTGTGAGTGTGCGTGTGTGTGTGTGAGTGTTTGTACGCGTGCGTGCGTGTGTGTCCTAGAATAATGATGCTTTACGAGCATAAGACGTTGTAGGCGTATATAGTATATGCGTGTGTGTATATGTATGTGTGTATGTATGTATGTGCGTGTGTGTGTGTGCGTGTGTGTGCGTGTGTGTGCGTGCGTGTGTGTCCTATAATGAAGCGTAAGACGTTGCAGGCGTGTATAGTATATGCGTGTTGTGTATGGATGTATGTATGTATGCGTGTATGTATGTGTGTGTGAGTGTGCGCGCGCGTGTGTGTGCGCGTGCGTGTGTGTGTGTCCTAGAATGATGATGCTTTACGAGCGTAAGACGTTGTAGGCGTGTATAGTATATATATATATATATATATATGCGTGTGTGTGTATAGATGTATGTGTGTATGTATGTATGGGTGAGTGTGTGTACGTATGTATGTATGTAATGTATGTATGTATGTATGTATGTATGTATGTGCGTGTGTATGTATGTATGTGCGTCCGTGTGTGTGAGAGAGAGAGACAAGGCAGGGGTGGGGGGGAGGGGGCGAAGAGAAGTGTACCCAACAGGCACTTAGGGAAACAATACGGGCCAGGACCTAGCAGCCGTGAGAAACTTAATCACACCGCCATTTGGGATCCTCTCATCTCCTGGGCGACCTTTGGCGGGACTCGTAATGAACTAATGGCCGTCCGCCGACGTCGTTGGTGGAATGGGGAAGGGAGGGAGGGAGGGAGGGAGGTGGGTGGTGGTGGTGGTGGGGATGGTGAGAAGCAAGAGGGTGGGTGGGAAAGAGAGTTGGGTGGGTAGGTAGGTAGGTAGGTAGGTAGGGAAGGTGGTAGTAGTAGTAGTAGGGGAAGGTAATCAAA
>CM054141.1:5243577-5258577 GCA_028751875.1 Rapana venosa
GTTCAGACATCGCCACCGGAGTCGGAATGCGGTTATCTAGTCGCAGAGGCAACTTCTCACTGTAGCCCAGGAACGAAAAATGAATTCTGATCGGGAAATGGCTACTAGCACGTATATTTACCCAAGGGGTTATATCTGTTTCTTTCTTCTTCTCCATGTTCCCCTATTGGGTAGGTTGGTCTTCTCCTTCGTTTGTGATTGTAGGAGGTCTGCTCTCGTTATTAGCACGTATATTTACCCATGGGTTATATCTTTTTCTTCCTTCTTCTCCATGTTCCCCTATTGGGTAGGATGGTCTTCTCTTTCTTCGCTTGTGACTGTAGGAGGTCTGCTCTTTTTGGACTCAGCCTACACATTTCAATTTCAGGGCAGCTCTTTGAAATATCATTGATCGGTGATTGAACTGAAAGATCACTTTTTTGAGGGTGGGGGGGGGGAGGGGTGGGATTTCTGAGCTTTTACCAATTCTGTTTTCAGGGGTTACTGAAATCACATATGACAACTTTAACTATCAGTTATTTTTGTGACGGGTCTCATCTTTGAAAATAATCCATATTCGGAAGAATTGGTCTTATCACCCTGAAGTCGGAATACAGCGACCTAAATGCAGAGTTGAAACTGTAAAAAACGCTATGCTGGGCTGAAACGGTAAAACAAAACAAAAAAACCCTCGCAAAAATCTGACCATGGGTAAACCCTTGGAGCTCCAGCCATGGAACAACGAAAGAAGAATGGAATCTTTGTTGCAAGGTTTTCTAGCGGATTTTGCTTACTTTCCCTACTCTTTTCAGACGACTTTTCCGTCGATAACTTAAATTTAAAGCGCCCCCCCCCCCCCCCCCCCCTTTTAAACAATCTTCTCCGTCATTCTTTTGGGGTTTTTGTGTCATATATCTTTCTGTCAATCTCTCTGTCTATCACTCTATCTCTCTGTCTATAACTCTATCTCTCTATCAATCACTCTATCTCTCTGTCTATCTCTCTGTCTATCACTCTATCTCTCTGTCAATCACTCTATCTCTCTGTCTATCACTCTGTATATCACTCTATCTCTCTGTCTATCACTCTATCTCTGTGAGTAAGAAGTGAGCGGACAACAAGACACTGAGGTCTTGCAGTAACTGCACTACAAGACCTACAAATGAAAATCATCGTGAAGGGAAGCAGAACGTCTATCTATCTATCTATCTATCTATCTATCTATCTATCTATCTATCTATCTATCTATCTATCTATCTATCTATCTATCTATCTATCTATCTATCTATCTGTCTGTCTGTCTGTCTGTCTGTCTGTCTGTCTGTCTGTCTACCTACCTACCTGGCGATCTATCTATCTGTCTGTCTGTCTGTCTGTCTGTCTATCTCTCTCTTTATCTCTCTATATTCAAACAGCTTGTTTCCTGTACGGTAAACTTAGTTTGTGTGTCAGCGGCTTTCTCCATAACTGTTGAGGCACTACCTTGAACGTGACGTGCAGTGTCGTGGACAAGGTTACCGGATTGGCAGAACCCTTGATTAATTCCACAGATGATAATATCATGTCAGATCTCTTTTTGTTATCCATAGCGCTTGTTCTAAGTGGTCTGTCCATCCACGAAGTCGGAATGCGGCTACCTAAAAATAGGAAAATCCCACGGCCCCCTATGCAAATATCTCTCCGTTGATGAACCTCGGAGCTCTAGCCAAGGAAAAACGAAAACCACCAAAGTGGTATGTACTTCCAAATGTTATGGATTGGTTTTTCCACATGTGCTAACGATTTTGTTGTTGTGGGTTTTTTGCATGCGTTTGTACGTAGGACTTTGGTTCGAAGTCCTGTCTTAAGTATTTAGACATGAATGGAGTTTGGTCCGATAAAAACTCCAGAGAATAAAAATCCGCCTTAAACGGACACCGGTTGAGACTGAAACCTAAACTCGTACGTTGTTCTTGTGAAACCCAAACCCTTACGGTTGTTTCCTGTGGAACCCAAACCCTTACAGTTTTTCCTGTGAAACCCAAACCCTTACAATCCAAACCCTTACGTTTTTCTTCTGAAACCCAAACCCTTACGTTTTTCTTGTGAAACCGATAAGGTTTTTCCTGTGAAACCCAAACCCTTACGTTTTCCCCTCAGGTCATGAATACATCATACTAGCCACTGACCTTTCCTCAAAAAGTGAGCTTGTTGATTCTAACCGGCATTTTGTTTTCTAACACTGCGTTATTCCACGTCACCATACTCACTCTTCCACAACTGTAGCAAAGCAAGTGAACTTGATGCCTGACTCATAGAATCCAAAGAAAACTTGGTTGTAGTCTGCTTTCCTTCCCACGAGTTTCTGCAATTAACACTGCTTTGGGGTTATGTTTCCCCCCCCCAAGTTATCGTGGTAAATGTGTTGGGGATATTGTTGAAGGCGATGTGGGGTAGGGGGTGGGGGTGGAGGGGGTAGGGGTAGGGGTGGGGGGTGGGGGTTGTTGGGGACAACAGAAGACTTCGTCAAGAATGTTGATTCCATACCTGCCATCAGTCCAGTTGGCATGGATGATTGTGTGTGTGTGTGTGCGCGTGTGTGTGTGTGGTGTGTGTGTGTGTGTGTGTGTGTGGGGGGGGGGGGTGTTTTGTGTGTGTGTGTGTTGTGCTGTGGGGGGGGGGGGGGTGTGTGTGCTGCGGTGGTGTGATCAGTCCAGTTGGCATGGATAATTGTGTGTATGTGTGTGTGTGTGTGTGTGGGGGGGGGGGTGTCTGGTGTGGTGTGTGTGCTGTGGTATGTGGTGAGTGTGTGTGTGGGGGGGGTGGGGGGCAACTGTGGGGGGTGTATAGACATGCGGCGTGCGTATGGCTGTCTGTGTACGTCAGAAGGGAAGCGATAATCAAATTACATGCATGGTTGTTTTTCATTTAGTGCCTGCTGTACGCGTGAATGCTTTGCTGGTTGCGAAGCTGTGAACTTTCAAAGTGTAATTGTACCGCTTAATATTAGATATATAATATAATATATATATATATATAATATAATATAAATATATATATATATATATATAATATAATATAATAATCGGCTTTTAAGTATTGACTTCGCGTTTCAGTCGTTCTTTCTTTAAAAAAACAACAAGAAGTATTTTATATCGTTCGGGGAATTATCTTTTTAAACGTTTTAAGTTCCATATCAGATTTTAAATCTAGTAATCTGTTTGTATCCAGTCAATTATTGGTTTGAGAGAGAGAGAAGAGAGAGAGAGAGAGAGAGAGAGAGAGAGAAGAGAGAGACAGACAGACAGACAGACAGAGACAGACAGAGACAAAGAAAAAGAGACAAAGTAAGACAGACAATATAGAGACAGACAGACAGACAGGCAGAGAGAGAGAGAGAGAGAGAGAGAGAGAGAGAGAGAGAGTAGATGAGAGAGAGAGAAGAGAGAGAGAGAGAGAGAGAGAGAGAGAGAGAGAGAGAGAGAGAAAGTAGCAGGAAGTAAGACAGACATGCACAGAGAGAGAGAGAGAGAGAGAGAGAGAGAGAGGGGGGGGGGGAGAGAGAGGGAGAGAGAGAGGGAGAGAGAGAGAGAAATGGACATTAAGAGATAGAGAAAGAGAGAACAGAACGAGAGAGAGAGAGAGAGAGAGAGAGAGAGAGAGAGAGAGAGAGAGAGAGAGAGAGAGAGAGAGACAGACAGACAGACAGACAGACAGACAGACAGACAGACAGACAGACAAGACAGACAAGACAGACAGACATACACACACACAAAGAGAGGGATAGAATGAGAGAGAGAGAGAGAGAGAGAGAGAGAGAGAGAGAGAGAGAGAGAGAGAGAGAGAGAGAGAGAGGTGACTGTCATCAGAGGGAGGTCTGATTGTTTCATTATTTTTCCCTGGCGGCCACATGGCGTGTTTAGTGGTGCAGGAATTAATTCTCCTGATACTGAAACAATTCTCTCTTCCCTCCGGGGAGGGTGATCCAGGGGAGAGGAGGGAGGGGTGGGGGTGGCAGAGGGTGGGGTGGTGGTGGTGGTGGTTGGGAGTTAGGGTGGGGATGTGTGTGTTTGCGTTTGTGCGATGGTGTGTGTGGGGGTGGGGTGTGTGTGTGTGATTGAGTGAGTGTTCGTGCGTG
Organism: Rapana venosa; assembly: GCA_028751875.1. NCBI lineage: Eukaryota > Metazoa > Mollusca > Gastropoda > Neogastropoda > Muricidae > Rapana > Rapana venosa. The sequence continues at coordinate 5,247,674 of CM054141.1, forward strand.
TGTTTTTTTATTTTAAATTTTTATTTATTCTTTTATATCGAGGATAATGGAATAAGCACTTTCATGTGCTTTTTTACATCCAGTCACGTGTGTATGCGGTTTTGTAAATTGTCATCTGTTCCCACCGGCACACAATGGCCTACTCTTACGAAAAGCGGAACAGGATTTTAACGTGTGCGCAAGATGTTCTGAGATGTGTGCATTGGTGTGTGCATGTATGTGTGTTTATGTGTATGTGTGCATGCGTACGTGTGTACGTGTGTATCTGTGTGTGTGTGTGTGTGTGTGTGTGTGTGTGTGTTAGTGTGTTTGTGTGTGTGTGTGTCTGCGTTTGTATGTGTATGTGTCCGATGTGTGTGCGTGTGCGTCGTTCGTAGTTAATGTGTGTGTGTGTTTTTGTATGTGTGTGTGCGTGCATGTATATGTGTGTTTGCGTCTGTGTGCATGTGCGTATGCATGCGTGCGTGCCTTCGTGCGCGTGTGTGTATGTGCGTGTCTGTCTGTGTCAGTGTAGTGACTGCAGCTAGTCGTTAAAGGTTCTGTTGTGAGTTATGAGACAGTGATTCCTGCAATTGAAGTCTGTGATGAACTCCAGCGTTTGGATAGCGATATCCTGATTTACTGGAAATACAGTATTTTCTGGGGAGAAAAAAGCAGGAGAATGGACCAATGAGGCAGAAAGTAGACAAGAAGGAGGTGGCAAGAAAAAAAGGAAACAAGTCAGAAAGAAAGAGAGTGATAGAAAAGAGGAAACTCGTAGCACCGAGTAGTTTCCGAAGGTGGAGATGTTATTTACACTGACAGGCCCCTGGCATACCCGCGGGGGCATCTTTGTTGTAAATAAGATTAAAAGTATTGCCAAACAGTGTGTTCACAAGAGTTTTCAGTATTATTTTTATCTTTGTTTTCTGCCTGTCCTTCCATTTCATGTAGTTGATAAGCTGACACTCTTTTCTTGGTTTGTTTGTTCTACGCTAGAGCTCCGAGGTTCATCAACGTCGAGATTTGTGTGTGTGTGTGTGTGTGTGTGTGTGTGTGTGTGTGTGTGTGTGTGTGTGTGTGTGTGTGTATACGACTGGGTGACCGTTTGCGCGCCTTGACTTCAGTACAGTCCCCCAGTTCACCGAGCTGTAAATAGGTACCTGCCCCCTTTAGGGTCAGGGAAGGTAAAGCAGCGAGGGAGAGGAGATGGGCGCCGTCCGCAATATGCTGGTCCCTAGAGAATGTGAGGTCTCTGACGCCTCGCTCCCTTACGACCACATAGGTTGTGGGACACGTTACCTTTACTAGTTTAACTCACCATTACGTTAGCTGCATTGCGACTTTGGGAATGGTACTAGATATGTTAATTTATAGTTTTCTTTCGAAGTTTTGTCAACTGTTTCTTATTGTCACGAAATGGCCCACTCTTTCGAAAGTTGGAACGGGATTTTTATGTGCGCGCAAGATATTTTGCGTGGTTTTGTACACACGGGGCCTTGGTCTCAAACAAAGGATTGAGGAATCTGAGGGATCGGTGACGGTGACGGTGATAAAATACACTTGGCATTTTCTCTTTTAATTTTTGTAAAACTCAAGAATCTATCTATCTATCTATCTATCTATCTATCTATCTATCTATCTATCTATCTATCTATCTATCTATCTATCTATCTATCTATCTATCTATCTATCTATCTCTCTCTCTATCTCTCTCTCTCTCTCTCTTTCTTCTCCCACTCTCTCTCTCTTTATATATATATATATATATACTTATATTATGATATACTGTTTGGCAATACTTTTAATCTGATCTAAAAACAAGCTTTCTTAAACTAAGTACTAAATATAAAGCAATTTTCTCCCAGACAGAAACGTGACACAGTTATATCCAAAGATGTGATTTTAAGCGACTATAGACGAGATAAATTTTGTTTTAAAAATGTAGAATATACTGACAAAAGAAATGTGTAATCTGTTTTTATGTTTGAATAGATATGACATAGCAAGTACCCTGAAAACAACGCCAAGCAATCATTCCCTTTCTTGTTGTTGTTTTTGTTCTTCTTCTTCTTGTTCTTGTTCTTGTTCTTGTTCTTCTTCTTCTTCTTCTTCTTCTTCTTCTTCTTTTTCGCCTTCTTCTGCTTCTTCTCCTTCTGCTTCTTCTTCTTCTTCTTTTCTTGATATTGTTGTTGTTCTTTTTTTCTTGATCTTGTTGTTATTGTTGTTGTTGTTGTTGTTGTTTCTTCTTCTTCTTCTTCTTCTTCGTCGTCGTCGTCGTCGTCGTTGTCGTCGTCGAACACTCAGACAGCAACTGATGTTTGTCATAACGAGCGCTGCCGTTAAGCGCCTGACAAGTCAGGCCCAGCGCATCAAACTCTGGCGCGGGAGAGAATCGAATCTTTTAAGTCTCTCTGGAATAAAGGCAGGAGAATGGACCAAGAAGGCAGCAACTAGACGGAGAGGAGGTGATAGGAAGAAGAGGAACGAGGCAGAAACAAAAAGAGATAGAAAAGAGGGAATTCTAGCGCAGATTTTTCAGAAGGTAGGAAGGCTATGAATACTAACAGGCACCCAGCATCCCCACGGGCGCAAGGGTTGGGGGGGGGGTATCTTTATTTTAAAGTCTATTGCAGAGGTAGATGACTTTAGAAACGGCCCTGCTGATTGTTAGGTAGATATATGGGTCATGGAGTTAGAAGACGATTTTTGAAGTGATCTCGGAATTTTGCTGCGTTTTGCTTTACAGCAAAAACAGTTGACTGTTCACTTGAAATCATTTTTTAATTATACAGAGTGTTTTTGTTTGTTTCTGGTATTTGTGACCTTCCACAACAACATGAGTCACATTGCCGCTGACCCAGTTTTTCTACTAGAAGCAAATTTTAGGCATGTGGCGGTCATGTTGCTGTTTTTTGATATTTCGATTGGTTATAGGACTTTAAGCTTTCTTTTGCCTTGTACCGACATACTGAAGTATAATTTGTTTCCTTTTACTTTAAAAAAGCGGTGAAAAGCGTCCGGTTCCCGATTCCGACCACCTATCAAGATGCAACATTCGTCAGTTTCTTATTTTTTCACTTCCAGGTGTCAAGCGATTTAATTTCGGGATAACCTTTCATGAGTCTATTGAGTTTTTAATCTTGTTCATTGAATAGCTTCTTTTTTGTTATTGCACATTGATAGCAATGATTGCAATAGCTGCAATGACCAAACTGAAAGTCCTCTTGAAGGACAAGAACATCGCCATCAGCTTCAAGATCACATTAATGCTCTCCCTGGTCATGTCCATATTTTTGTACGCATGTGAAACATGGACCATAACAGGATGCATTGAAAGAAGGAGACAGGCAATGGAGATGAGGTGCTTTGGCAAACTCCTTGGTATCTCATACACAGATCATTTTACTAATGAGGGAGGGAAAAACGGACTTAAAAACGCCGTCGGTCCATACGAAGAGCTCCTGACTTAAGGGAAAAACCGCAAACTAAAGTGGTTCGGGCACGTCACACGAACATCTGGACTGGCCAGGACTGTCCTACTACAGGGAACAGTACAAGGAGGGAGACGAAGAGGCAGACAGAGAAAACGATGGGAAGAAAACATCAGAGAGTGGACTGGCTTTGAGTGGAACGAATTGCAGCGGAAAGCAGAGGATCGTGCGGAGTGGAGGAAGCTGGTTGAACAAATCTTCATTGATGCCCCACGGTCCACAGGGCTACAGGATAGGTAAGAAAGGTGAAGACAAGAACATGATAAGAATGAAAAGCTGACTTCTGGTACCCTGCGACTCATTTTGTGGAGGAGTGTCACAGTTTTGTTTGATTATTATTTCAAAGTACACACAGAGACTTGAAAACAATTTTAACATCACGGCAACTAAATCGTCTGGCAGTCTTCACTTTAATGATTGTGAGAGCCATTTTGTTTGAGGTAAAGAAAAAGAATGTCGAGCCGTAAAAATCAAATTGTATTTCTTTTGGAAATGGAACAGTAAAATAAATGTCAGTGCCCAGTACTTGTCACCCCTCTGTCTGTCTGTCTATCTCTGTCTCTTTCTCTGTCTGTCTCTGTCTGTCTCTCTTGTTCTCTCTCTGTGTCTCTCTTTGTGTCTCTGTCTGTCTGTCTCTGTCTGTCTGGGCTGTCTGTCTGTCTCTCTCTCTCCTCTCTCTCTCTCTCTCTCTCTCTCTCTCTCGCTCTTTCTTTCTTTCTTCTTTCATTCGTTCTTTCTTTATTTATTTCTTCTTTCATTCTCTCTTTTCTTCTTCTTTCATTCATTCATTCTTTCTTTCTTTCTTCCTTTCTTCCTTTCTTTCTTTCTTTCTTTCTTTATTTCTTTCTTTCTTCCTTCCTTCCTTCCTTCCTTCCTTCCTTCCTCCTTCCTTCCTTCCTTCATTCATTCATTCATTCATCTTTCTTTCTTTCTTTCTTCTTTCATTCTTTCTTTCTTTCTTCTTTCATTCATTCTTCTTTCTTTCTTCTTCATTCATTCATTCATTCATTCTTTCGTCCTTTCTTTCTTTCATCTTTCATTCGTTATTTTTCTTTTTTCTTTCTTTCTTCTTTTATTCATTCATTCTTTCATTCTTTCTTTCTTTGCCATTTTCTCTGTTAGCTTCTCTTTGTGCATGTGCGTATGCAGCGCGTGCGACCACGAGCGTGTGTGTATATGTGTGTGTGTTGTGCGTGCTTGCGTGCGCGCGTGTATGTATTGTGTGTCTGTGAGTGTGCGTGTCTGTCAGTCAGTCTGTCTGTCTCTGTGTCCGTCTGTCTGTCTGTGTGTGCGTGTGACATTAATCTGCTGTTTCTAAGGACAATAGAAGTGTCATTTTAGAATCCTCATTGTTTTGATCAAGGTTGGTGTGCGACCGAATTTGTTTTTTTTTATGTGCTAATGGTGTTGTGAATTAATTATAGGGATTGGCATTAGCATACCCATTCACACTCTATCTGGTTTCTGTTTAGCTGTCTATTACACCCTAGGCCTGTTGTTTTCGTTCTGTCTGTCTGTCTGTCTGTCTGCCTGCCTGCCTGCCTGCCTGTCTGTCTCTGTCTGTCTGTCTTTCTCTTCCTTCTGTCTCTCTTTCCCTCTTTCTCTTTTCCTCTGTTTTCATGTCTGTTTCTGTCTCTGTCTGTCTCCCTCTCTTTCATAAGAGATGGATAGAGAAGAGGACATTCCAAGCCCAAAAATTACAGAATATGGGGGATGCTATTTATACTGGCAGGCCCCCAGTATCCCCTGGGGGGGGGGGGGACTATTTTTTATTTACTTGATTTTGTTGATACCAGATTAAGCCTGGAAGTGTGATAATTATTTCTGTCTTCACTAGTATTTGTCTGGCTGGCTGGCTGGCTGGCTGGCTGGCTCTCTCTCTCTCTCTCTCTCTCTCTCTCTCTCTCTCTCTCTCTCTCTCTCTCTTCCTTTCCTTTTTTTCGTTTTTTCTCTTTTCTTTTCCTTCCTTTTTTCTTTTCTTTTTTACTGTGTGAGTGTATGGGTATTGGGCTTATTTTATTATCATGATGCATCCGTAACGACGAGGACTGGATGTAAAAAAGGACATTCATTATCCTCAAAATACTAGATTTTTTGGTCATTGTCAAAGAATTTGTCATTGTCATTGTCTCTCTTTTTCGGTCTGTCTCTTCATAGCTTCTGACGTCGTAATTTTTATCCTGTTGTTTTCCAGGGTATATTTCGTATCCGAGCATGGTTTTTATTAAGGAATTCAAAATCACTTCCAGGGATATATATATCTGTCTCTTCCTCCTTCCCACCCCCTCTCTCTCTGTCTTTCTCCATCCCTCTGTCCCTCCCTCCCCTCCCTCCCCTTCTCTCTCTTCTCTCACCCCCCCCCCCCCCCCCACCTCTCTCGCTTAGTTTACTTGACATATTTACTTGCGATTATCAATGATAGTCCTTTTTAAGGGCAAGAGCAGGACGAAAAGAAAGTATGTGGTGTGGTTAGCGCCGTACACTACTGACTGGAAAGTCGCGAGTACGCATAGATATTTTGTCGGACTCCGGCCGGCTCCTACTCAGAATGAGCTTAATATGAGCTCATGTTGGAAGACCCGTACAACATAGTTGGGCTTCATCCACTTTATAGATGCGATTTTGGGAGGGTTTCACAAATTACCTGACCAACACAGAAGGTGTCTGTATTTCTCGGGGCCTGGTTGACGCCGGGATAAGTTATTTATTTATTTATTTATTCTTTTATATCGAGGATAATGGAATAAACACTCATGTGCTTTTTTTACATCCAGTCCCCGTGTGTATGCGGTTTTGTCAATTTTGTCATCTGTTCCTACCGGCACACAATGGCCTACTCTTTCGAAAAGCGGAACAGAATTTAACGTGTGCGCAAGATGTTCTGCATGCGTTCGCACACGGGGCCTCGGTTTACAGTCTCATTCGAAGGACTCTTCATGATAATGATAATGATAGGAAGTGTAGAACACAGCCCTGTCATGTACTCTCAAAGCAGATGCACTTCCATAACAGCATTGTTACCAAGTCATCATCCTCGTCATCGTCATTGGTCATCATGCAGTAAAATAATACTGTCTCTTCTTTTTTTTTAGTCTGTGGCTCAAAGACGAGGAGGCATCGAAGTGAAAGTGTGTCAATAGTCATCTGCAACCCTTGGAATTAAAGATTACTGGTCAATCAATCAATCAATCAATCAATCAATCAATCAGTCAAACTCCTCTCACCTCACCTCACCTATCCCGTAGTCCAGAGGACCATGGGGGCACCAAACATATTTTGCAACCAGCTTCCTCCAGAGAACCGCGAGGGGTTGTGGAGGAAGCTGGTTGCAACAATTTAATCAATCAGAGATTACCAATCAATCAAACGATCGATCAATCGATCGGTCAGTCAATCAATCAGTCAATCAATCAGTCAATCAATCAGTCAATCGATTAGTCGGTCAATCAATCAATCAGTCAATTAATTTGGCAGTCAGTCAGTCAATCAATCAATTAATCAAACAATCAATCAATCAATCAAATCAATCAGGTCCCTCTTCCGCCGCGCCCCTCCCGTACCCTCTCCCACCTTCTCTGCCTAGTAAAAGGCAAGGGGTGAGTGAGGTGTGCTGTGAATTTGGCAGCTAGAACAGGGTAGGGTGGGGTTCTCTTGTACAGTGTAGACAGAGACACTGCCACGGCAACTTTAGACCGCTGCAAAGGGAAAATCGATAACAACAGCTTATCCTCCCTTTCAGTTACGCGACAACTTTACCTTCGTAATGAAAATCACTCGTGGGGGTTCGTTTTATTAGAGAGCGAGCGAGCGAGCGAGCGAGCGAGCGAGAGAGAGAGAGAGAGAGAGAGAGAGAGAGAAATAGAGAGAGAGAGGCAGACACACAGACAGACAGAAACAATAGCAGCAGTAGCAGTAATGACAACAACAACAACATATACAGAAACATCACCCAATGATTCTACGTTAAAAAACAGACAACAAAAGCAAAGGAAGCCAGACCCAGCAATAAGCAGGAAATAAACATAAAAACAAATAAGCACTCAAGCCAACAGACTAAAAAAAAACTAAATAAAGAAAAAAACACACGAAAATAACGACAAAATATCCCCAACAAAGGCATTGAACAAAGACAGCAAACAAAACAAAGACAGATAAAAACAGAAAAAATTGCGAATTAAAAAATAATCTGTAAGTCTAGTAACGCTATTTTTTAAAAAATTTTAAGCGTGGCTACGTTTGGTGAAGTCTTGTTATCTATCATTCATTTCATTTTTACTCTTCTATTCTTTCCTTTCTTCTGTTTGGGCAGGAGCTACAGTTTAAAAAAAAACACACCCAACAAAAACAACAAAAATCCCTCCAAAACCCGCAAAAACAAACCCAACACCAGTCGATGCCCCGTTAACTTGTTTCTTGTGGGTCTCTCGGCGTGTTCCGATACAAATCTGTAAGAAACATTGATCACCATCTAACGCTCTCCTTCACAACATCGTCTGTACCGCCCCGCCTGCGGAAGCCATTTATTACCTCCAACAGCGTGCATCGAGCAGCTCGCTTTGTCCTTAACAAAATTGTCAGCATTAATTGGAGGGTAGGGGGTTCGGGGGAGAATTGGTGTTTGGATATTTCCACTCATTCACTTTGTTTGGTTTTTTATATATTTTTTAGTCCGGCCGACTGTATGATCCTGATGATTTTTTTCCCGGTATCGAACATATCGATGAATATATTCAACTTTTTTCCTTTTTTTGGTAACGGTATTCGATTTTGTGTTAGATCAGTTTTCCGGTATTCTTCTTTGTCGAACGCTCAGACAGCAGCTACTGTTATATGTCTTGTGAGCGAAAATATGTTGCACTGCCGTTAAGTGCCTGATAAATCTGGTATCAAAATTTGTATTTGGTGTTCATTGTTTTTAACAACTTTAGACTGTTTTATTTTTTACTGTTGTGTATTCCACGCTAGACAACTTATATTAGGACTATTGTTGTGTTCCTTTTAGCACAAGCTGGTATACCGGTGTTCACACACGTTTTATTGGATTCTTAGTGGCTAGATTGCACTGGAAGCTATTTGTGTCAGGCCGCCCTAAGGCCCCTTAAGGAACTGAGGTGCAATTGTAGATTTCTGCTCGCTGTGGTCAGCTGTTCATGTTTCTTTAAACTGACCGAAAAACAAAAACTAGTAATAAATCATACAGAATGACCATCAGGTTTGGAATGGCATAAACTTGAACCCAAGGGGACGGGATAGCTAAGTGGTCAGAGCACTCGCTTTCCCCAAACTAAGATTAAGCAGCATTGAGCGTGGTTACCTCTTGGATGGATGACCGTTTGTGCGCCTTGGCTTCAGTATAGTCTCCAAGTTCACCGAGATGTAAATGGGTACCTGCCTTCCTTAGGGTCCGGGAAGGTGAAGAATGAGGGAGAGGAGGTGGGCGCTGCCCTCAATATGCTGGACCCTGGCAAAGCTGATGTCTCCGACGCCTCGCCCCCCCCCCCCCCCCCCCCCCCGACAACATCATAATTTTGGGAAAACCTTTACCTTTCTTTTTAACCTTATAATTTGACCCGTCACAAAAATGTGAGATGGGGATCGGAAATGTTTAAAACATTATCTTAATACTGCAACAACGTATCCACACAAGAGGGCATTCATAACATGTATTTTGATGAACAAATAACTAGCTATGATAATGTTTCGAAATAACGCTTGCAAAACAGTTTGATGATATTAATAACCAGCATTTTTTAACCTAACACTCCAGCTGGTCTTTCAACATACTCTGCAATATACTCCGCAGTTGACCTTTTAAAACATTATGCGGCATCAACAATACCAGTGGATGCAGGCACCGGTAGTATTTGTCAAGAAAAAAAAAGAGAAAAAGTCGCCAACAATCCAGAGAAAAAAACACGCTTCGAAGGTCTCCGCCTCTCCACTGAAGTCTAACCCACTTGAGTACCAAAGCACATTTCTCAATGGCAAGAATACCATTACCTAAGCATATATGGCCCGGGTTCCAAGCCACTGTCCCCCCCGAAAACAGTTAATTGACAAGGACGCCAACACACTCGCCAGACCGTCTAGTAACTGAAAAACCAACGAAACGGCACTTTACTGATGGGGACGGGTGTCCCCTTTGGGACAGGTTACGGTTCAGGGCCGGTAGCCTACAGCTCGCTCTGTGTGTGTGTCTGTGTGTGTGTGTGTGTGTGTGTGACTGCACACTGGCAGCAAATTGCAGGGCCAGATAAATGGCCTGTCTCCCCGCAGAAAGACGCACCTGCTCCGCAGGTCTTTGGCACCAGTGGGCCCTTGCCAGGCGTGAAAGCTTTTGGCTTGTGTTCCAGACCCCCACCTCCCTGACCCAAACCCCTCCTCCCTGGGGATAGAGGCGGTGAAGGATGCTGAGGTTGAGGTTGAGTTCTGACTGAGAGGTATATGTATATATATATATATATATATATATATATATATATATATATATATATATATATATATATATATATTATATATAGAAGAGAGTTCTATATATAGATATATATATACAAATATATATGTGTGTATATAAATGTGTGTGTATATATATCCATATATGTATGGTTCAGATTGAGAGGTAATATATATATATATATATATATATATATATATATATATTATATATAATATATATATATATATATATATATAATTATATATATATATATATATGTATGGTTCAGATTGAGAGGTATGTATATATATATATATATAATATATAATATATATATATATATGCGTGTGTATGTGTGTGTTGTACTGTGTTTTGTTATATGTGTGTGTGTATGTGTGCTTGTATATATTTATTATATATATATACATATATATATACATATATATATATATATATATATATATATATATATAGAGAGAGAGAGAGAGAGAGAGAGAGAGAGAGAGAGAGAGAGGGAGAGTGTGTGTGTGGTGTGTGTGTGTGAGTATGTGATATGTGTTCAGTAAATCGCGAAAAATAGCCCCCATTCCCACCACCCTAAACCCCCCCCCAAAAAAACCCAAAAAAACCCCCAATACCCGACATTCTTTTGCCCTGCATTCTTCCATATATACTACTCTGCCCCCACCTCCACTCTCCCCACCCTCATCTCTACCAAACAAAAGTCTGTAACTCTGTACGTCCGTCTTTACCACAATATTATACAGATACTCCAGTTGACTGTGTTTTTTTTTCAAAATCCCTCTTGCAGTTTTCTGGCAGAAACAGATAGGAAGGACAGGCGCTTTTTTTTCCACGCAGGCAGCTAGCTAGCTAGCTGGCTCCCACAAGACGCCGGGCAGAAAGCTCAGTTCCTGGCATCTTTCAGAAAAGCTGCCAGCGTGGCAATAAGGAGAGGACGGGGGTTTGTCAGCGTAGAGGACACGCTGTGTCTT
>CM054141.1:5261077-5268577 GCA_028751875.1 Rapana venosa
CCCTCATGTCAAGCTACCCTTAAAACTTTTGATACTTCTTTAGTTTTGCCTCCGCGCGCGCTCTCTCTCTCTTCTCTCTACTCCTCTCTCTCTCTCTCTCTCTCGCTCTCCCTTCTTCCCTCCTCTCTCTCTCTCTCTCGTCTCTCTCTTTCTTCTTTCTCTTTCTCTCTCATCTTCTCATCTGAAATCTACTCTCATCTTTCTCTCTCTCTCTCTCTCATCAAGTCAAACCGTGAATCTGCCTCTAGTCTTCTTGCTTTCATTCTCCCTCTCATTCTACTCACTCTCATTCTACTCTCCCTCTCTGTCTCTGCTCTAATCATCTCCTCTTCTCTCTCTTTCTCCAACTCGTAATATACCTCTAGCATTTCTTCTTCTTCTCCTTCTTTTCTTCTCATCTCGCGTCTCACATCTCTACCTCTCTCTCTCTCTCTTCTCTCCTCTCTCTCCTCTCGTTCTCTCTCTCTTCTCTTCTCCCCCATCTCTCTCTTTCTTCACTCCTATTCCCTCTCTCCTCACTCTTCTCTCTCTCTATCCCTGTCTGTCTGTCTGTCTCTCTCACCAAAATGAGCTGAACACAGTTCAATTTCGTGGAAGTATAAAGAAGGCTTTTAACTCATTACAGGCTGATATAAAATTTAATGGTAGTGTAGATTATTTTGTAAATGCATTGAGTGGAACAGCTGCATGCATGGTCCGAAAAGTTGATCGAGGAAAAAGAAGTGTAATGACTGGAATGGTAGTCAATGCAAACAAGAAAAGCAAAAGTCGAAAAGGTTGTTTTAAAAGAGTTAAGTGATGTAAGAGAAATCAGGATAGATAAGTGAAAAGGTAGTTAGACACTACAGTGCAAAAACAATGATATATCAAAATAAGGGGGAAAAACCTAGAGAACGGGAATTTGAACTGAATGTTTTAGGTAAACTGAAACCTTAACGACGCCAAAATATGATATATATTTTTGAATGGTTACTGACAAATGGCATTGATTGCATTATGCAAGATTAAGAACACTTGGTATTAATGCGCACAAAAAACGGTTTCAACCTGAGACGTCCACAGAGTTCCCATGCCCTGTGTATTGTCATGTTCTTCATGATGAAGCACATTTCCCGTTTTAATGTCAAGCCTATGTTCCCGTACGTGAAAACAGAAGTCTTCGCAATTTAGAAACTTTTCAAAAGCATGATAGTGTTTCTGTTTTATTTTCTGAAGACGATACTGTGATCAGATCTGTTGCAAAGTTTATTGCTGAAGCACGAAAACTACGACACTCACAACTAAACACCAATTCGTTTAATGTTTTGTGACACATTAAAGACATAACTATTATATTGCTGCAATCTCCATTAAGATAATTTCATGAACATTTCACATAGAATTTGATTGGATGGTCGAATATAGCTTGCTAGCATTTTCTTGTTAGATGTTTCCTGTTTGTTTTTGACATCATTCTGTGCTCAGTGCTTAGCTGAGTTGACACCAGAACTTATAGTCGTATCCATTGATAAAGAGCTCTTTTCTTTTCAATACGTTAAATGGGTCATGTTATTTCTCGTGTGTGCGTGCGTGCGACCACACAGTCATGAGTTGAGAGCAAGCACTTTGATGTGTCTCTGCAAGATATAGCTCTGTGTAAATTCCATTTTTTATTATTATTATTATTATTATTATTCATTATCATTATTATTATTACTATTATTTGTGTTCACAAAAGAAAGCAATGTGTAACCCCCCTTGTCTGTTGGCCACATTGGACAATGACATTTAAATGTTCAAAGCATAAAAGCCTCTCTCTCTCCCTCCCTCACCCCCTCCCTCTCTCGCTCTGTCTGTCTGTCTCTGTCTCTGTCTGTCTATCTCTCTCTCTCTGTCTCTGTCTCTCTGTCTGTCTGTCTCTCTCTCTCTGTCTCTCTCTCTCTGTCTCTCTCTGTCTCTCTCTCTCTCTCTGATGGCTTTGGCTAGCTCTCACATAGCTGGCATTACATCACAAGATAAAACATTTTCAGCTCCTCTCTCTCTCCCTTTCTCCCTCTTTCTTTCTTTTTCTTTCTTTCTTTTCTTTCTTTCTTTCTTTCTTTCTTTATCTGACGGCTTTGGCGGTTATCTAGCTAGCTCTCAGATTGCTGGCATTAAATCACAAGTAAAACATTATCTTCAGCTGGCATTAAATCAAAAGTGAAACATTATCTTTAGCTGCCCCACCCCCCCTCTCTCTGTGTCCTCCCTCTCTCTCTTCCTTTTTGATCCCCTACCTCATCTCTCTCTCCCTCTCTCTCCCCTTCCCCCTCTCTCTCCCCTTCCCCCTCTCTCTCTCCATCTCTTCCCCCTCTCACCCCTCCCCTCTCTCCTCCATCTCTCATTCTCTCTCTCTCTCTCTCTCTCTCTCTCTCTCTCTCTCCTCTCTCTCTCTCTCTCTCCTCTACTCTCCCTCCCCTCCCTCTCTCTCCATCTCTCACTCTCTCTCTCTCTCTGATAGCTTAAGTGGTTAGCTGGCTGCCTAGCTCCTATATTAGACTGCTGGCCTCTCCTCACACCACAGGATAAAGAAAATTTCACCTTATCTCCAGCGCCTGCCATTACACACACACAAACCACACACACTACACACACACACACACACACACACTACACACACATTACACACACGACACACACACACACACACACCACACTACACACACACTACACACACACTGCACACACACTACACACACACTGCACACACACACACTCACACACATACTACACACACACACTCACACACACATACAAACACACACACCACTACACACACACCACACACACACTACACTACACACACACACACACACTACACACACACACTACACACACATTACACACACTCAACACACTACACACACACACACACACACACAAACACACACACACACACACACACACACACACACACACACATACCGCGCGCGCGCGCGCGCGCGCACAGAGCTGCCGATGCTCATCTCGTGGACGTTTTGATCTTCAGGCTTTCTTCTGATGCCGTCCATTCTCTGCACCCAGGCTTTCAGCAAACGATTAAGGAAAGGGTTAGGGTTTTTTATTTTTACTCTCTCTGTCTCTGTCTCTGTCTCTCTGTCTCTCTATGTCTCGCTGTCTTTGTCTCTGTCTGTATGTCTCTCTCTTTCCCTCTCTCTCTATCTCTGTCTGTCTCTCTTTCTCCCTCTCTTTCTTTTGTGTCTCTCTGTCTCTCTCTGTCTCTCTCTTTCTCTCTCTTTCCCTCTCTCTCTGCCTCTCTCTCTTCCTCTCTGTCTGTCTGTCTCTCTCCGTCTCTCTCTCTCTCTCTCTCTCTCTCTCTCTCTCTCTCTCTCTCTCTCTCTCTCTGATTGGTTTTGTTGTTGTTCTTTATGTTGTTTGTTTTTCTCTTTTTTTCTTTTTTTCTTATTTTGTTGGTTTGGTTTTTCTTTCTCTTTTGTTTGTTTGTTTGTTTTGGTTGGGTTTTTTTGGGGTGGTGGGGGTGGTGGGGGGGGGGTGTTTTTAGGGTTTTCTTTTATTGTTTGCTTTTGGTGGGGGGGGGGGGGGGGGTTGTTGGGGGGGGGGGGGGCTGTTTTGAGAAGGGTTATTTCCCCTTGTTTCTACTGCGAGACTGTAATAAGTGTTGGGTTATTATTAAGACGTATCCCTACGGGCGGGGACTGGATTTAAAAAAGCACATGATTCATTATCCTCGAAAATAAGAACTTGTCATTGTCTTATGGCTTAGGTGGTTATCTGTTTAGTTCTCAGATTGCTTGCATTAAATCACAAGATAAAACATTACCTTCAACTCTCTCTCTTTCTTGTTCACCTCCCCCCCCCTACTCTCTCTCTCTCTCTCTCTCTCTCTCTCTCTCTCTCTCTCTCTCTCTCTCTCTCTGACGGCTTTGGCGGTTATCTGGCTAGCTCTCAGATTGCTGGCATTAAATCACAGATAAAACATCGTCAGTCTCTCTCTCTCTCTCTCTCTCTCCTCTCTCTCCTCTCTCTCTCTCTTCTCTCTCTCTCTCTCTCTCTCTCTCTTACTCTTACTCTTTCTCCCTCCCTCCATCCTCCCCCTGTCTGTCTTTCTGTCTATGTTTCTCTGTCTCTTTTCCCTCTCTGTCTCTCTCTGTGTCTGTCTGTCTGTCTCTCTCTGTCTATCTCAGGGGACAGGACAGCCTAGTGGTCAGAACATTGCGCTCGCACTCTGACGACCGTGTTCAATTCCCGTTCAAGGGGATATTTTCCCCTGGAGTTAACATCAGTGCAGACTACACTCTACCCCAAAGTCATTCGGATGAGACGATATAAACCGAGGCTTGTGCGCGAACGCACGCAGAACATCTTGCACACACGTTAAATCCTGTTCCGCTTTTCGTAAGAGTAGGTCATTGTGTGCCGGAGGGAACAGATGACAGAATTTACAAAAACCGCATACACACGGGGACTGGATCTAAAAGAATAAAATAGAATTAAAAAAATATCTGTCTATGTTTCTGTCTCTTTCTCTCTGTCTGTTTCTCCCTCAATGTCACTCTGTGTCTGTCTCTGTCTCTCTCTCAATATCTCTGTCTCTCTCTGTCTCTCTCTGTCTCATTCTCTCTGTGCGCAATAGGACAAAGTCCGATTTCAAGGAAAGATGAAGGTCAGGGCTGTAATTAAAACGTCAGCTAGATCAAGACACGCCTGCTGAATCTTGACTTTTTCCGCTATCAGGGGAGGGGGGTGGGGTTCGGGAGGGGGGGATAGTGAGATGTCCGATGGATTGGGATGGATGTCGAAGTATTGCACTATTTCTGCATGACTGTGGTCTCTGTGCGTATATTGTGAAATATTTTCCTTCCTACATTCCTTTTTTATGTTTGTTTTACATGGATGGACGCCATGGGGCTGAGTGATTTAAGACCATTCAACATTAATCCCGTGGGTCCGTGTAGTCATCGGTTCGAATCTTGGCGGCGTCATGTGAATCAAGGGTAGGGATTTTTACGATTTTCTATGTCAATTTCCAAGTGCAGACCTGCCAGAGCTTTGATTTCTGCCGTCTATATACGCATGCAGAAGATCAAATATGCATATTAAGTATCCCGTAATTCATGTTAGCGTTTGGTGGGTTACGGAAACAAACAGACCCAGCATGCATCCCTCAAGTCACAATGCGGATACTTTTCATGGTAGGCGAAAATGGTTACATACGCAAAGTCACACCTTTGGTAAGACTCGCTGCCCTAGTCGAGGAGCGAAGACAGATGCTTTAGATTCTGTCCCATGTTTTCCAATGAATATCTAAGCATTTCTTTTTATATTTTTGACTTACTCTCGTGAAAATATCCTTAGAGCATAAGACGGCATTCAGTGTAAAGGTATAGGAGTATCGAAGTATCCCCGTTTCGGATTTTTACGAACTAGTGACAGTAAGTAATCACAAAGAAATATGAATATCAAAGTACCCGTTTTAGATTGCTATGAACTAGTGATAAGATGATTAATTATAAAGGTATATAAATATCAAAGTACCCGGTTCGGATTTCTATGATAGTGATAGATAAACGATTTCAAAGATGTAGAAATATTAAAATACCCGTTTCGGCTTTTTTATGAAATAAAGGATAGATGAGAAATGACAAGGGTTATATAGATATCAACATATCCGTTTTGGTGGTATTCATGACATTGTGAAAGATAAGTAATTACTAGAAATAGATGAATATCAAAGTATCCGTTTTGATTTTTATGAAAAGATAACTATATACTACACGTGAACAGTGTCTCTTTGTATGTTTGTCTGTCTGTCTGTCTTTCTGTCTGTCTGTCAGTCAGTCTGTCTATGCGCCTCTCTCTCTCTTTTCTGTTTCTCTGTCTCCATCTCTTCTCCACCAGACCGTGTTGCCCCTGCCTTTCTAAACGTTAGGTTGTCTGTCTCTTCATACCACTGTCTGTCTGTCTGTCTTTATTTCTGAGAGAGAGAGGGAGGGAGGGAGGGAGCTAGAGCGAGAAGGGAGTGGGGAGAGAGAGAGAGAGAGAGAGAGAGAGAGAGAGAGAGAGAGAGAAGAAGAAGAAGACAGACAGACAGACAGACAGACAGACACAGAGACAGACAGAGAGTGAGACAGAGAGTGACACTGTGAGAGAGAGAGTGAGAGATGGTGAGAGAGGGTGTGAGAAAGAGAGAATGTGAGAGATATAATTAGGACTATTACTGTGGCTCTCTGTCTGTCTCTCTGGGTATGTGCCCCCTCCTCTCTCTCTCTGTCTGTCTCCGTTTTTCCCCCTCCCCCTTTCCGAGTCACTGTCTTTGTCCCCATCTTTTTTCCACCATCCCACTTTGTGTATTTCAAATTGTATTTTTGTCTGCCTCTACTTTCCACCGTCTTTCTTTTTCTTTCCCAGAGAGAGAGAGAGAGAGAGAGAGAGAGAGAGAGAGAGAGAGAGAGAGAGAGAATTAGCTCTATTACATCAAATGTGAACAAGACACTGACTGATGCATAGAAAAGTAAGAAAGAGATGACCAGGGAATAGTAGAATTGGCGCATAGACATCAGACCGAAGCTGTCTATTTCAGCTTTCACGTCTGTCAGTTCTTTTTTTTCTTAGACCTTCCAAAACCGGCCATCTAGTCTAAAATGGTCATATATTGTTCGCGTATGTTTATTGATTACTTTGTCAAATGTCGCTCAAGAAACGTTTTCTTTTTTGTAGCAGTCCCAGTTACACTGCTTATATCAGTCTATAAAAGTGTTGGCTTGTACCAACCCCGCGGTAAAGAAGGGACGATTGATTTTGATAGTGTCCTTTAGGTGGGACACAAGATTGTATAAGCCTGTAGATGGGTGACTACTTTCCCACCTTGGCCTCAATACAGTTCCCCCCATCCCCTCTTCACCCAGCTGTAAATTGGTATCCGTCTTCTTTAGGGTCAGGGAAGGTAAAGCAGCGAGGGGGAGAGGAGATGGGCGCCGCCCTCAATATGCTGGCCCCTGGAGAAGCTAAGGTCTCTGACAACTCGCTCAACAACGACCACATAGGTTATGGACACACCTTTACATTTTCTTGCATCATTTGATCTGATGAAAAAACCCTAAGTGATTGAAGTTTAGATTTTCCCCAGCCCAATAGCGCAGTCCTCCGCTGCACCTCATTTCAGAATTAAAAGTTGTGTGGCACAGTGATGGTTTGTCATGCTCTGTTGTAGATGAGCGTTCAGACCTAGTCTCTATACCTCTGACACTACAGAACTCCCTACACAGGTTTTATCCACTAACCTGCTGTGCACTCCACTGTGGTGGATTGGTGAACTAGAAGTTATGCACCTGTCTAGAAAGTTCAGTGGTCGGAGCACTCGCTTCACCCCAAGCTAGGGTTAAGCACCATTGAGCGTGATTATCAAGTGGATGGGTGACAGTTTTGTGCGCCTAGACTTCAGTGCAGTCCCCCAGTTCACCCAGCTGTAAATGGGTACCTGCCTCTTTTAATAATAATAATGTATGGAATTTATATAGCGCT
>CM054141.1:5271077-5298577 GCA_028751875.1 Rapana venosa
GAGTCAGAGAGAGGTAGAGGCAGAGATTATTGGCTCTATCCTATATAACATGAATAAGACACTGACATACAGTAACCTTGGCGAGTGAGTGTTCACTTGAATAAACTAAAAAAAAACAAAAAACAAAGATCACAAACAGAAGCTGCCATTATCCCCCCCCCCCCACCCCGCCCTCTTTGTCTGATTTTTCTCTTCCGTCAAGCGTCAAACAGCCTATCGTTTTTAGGACGGATCTATTATTTTCTTTCCATTTCAGGCGGTGTATCGATTTTGTTGGTCGAAATGTCCATCATTGAGGTATGACATAGTTTCGTGTCCTAATTTCAATTTTGCTTTTTGTACATAACAGGTAGAATAGTTTTGTTTTTCTCACCAGCCTTGGCGGATTAAAAAGTAAAGGTGTCCTATAACCTATAAGGTCGAAGAGGGAGCGAGGCATCAGAGACCTCACTTCTCTAGGGGCCGGCATATTGAGGGCGACGCTTATCTCTCTCGCTGCTTTACCTTCTCTGACCCTAAAAGGGCAGGTACCCATTTATAGCTATGTGAACTGGAGGAACTGTACTGAAGCCAAAGCACGCAAACGGTCACCCATTCAACTGGTAACCACGCTCGACGCTGCTTAACTTGGCTGGGGGAAAGCGAGTGCTCCGACCACTGAGCTAAGGTATTAATTATTGATTATAATATTTGCTTTATCTACATGATGCTACGTTAGAAATGATTATCACCGTTTGCTTTTCTCTTTATGTATAAACAATGCATCCCGTAAACCTATTCAAGAGACCTTGAACATAAGATAGAAACTCCTCCATGACAAAGCCGGGAGTGTACGTCTTTCAGTATAATTAGCATCTCCACTTTCCGGAAATTCTGTGCTAGGAATTCCATCTTTTTATCTCTTTGTTCCTTTTTCTTCTGTCACCTCCTTTTTATCTGTTATCTGCCTTCTTGGTCTATTCTCCTGCCTTTGTTTTTCCAATAACACTTCAAAGATGACAATTCTCTCCCATGCGTAGTCGGATGCGCTGGGCCTGGCTTGTCAGGCACTTAACGGCAGTGCAATGCATTTTCGCTCATGTGACAGGCAACACTAATTGGTGTCTGAGCGTTCAACGAGGAATAAGAATAAGAATAAAAACAACACATGAGCTAATAATGATCTTTATTTTTCTTTTCAGTATATACAACACTTTCAAATCTGACACCTCAATTCCAATATTCCAGGTTGTGTCGAGCAGTAATGGCTTTCTCTTGTCTTTCGTGGGCGAGTGTTTGAGAATAGTCTGTCGACCTTTGACAATGCAAGAATCCCCTGCATGGCGTTCTTTGAGAGAACGAGGAAAGTGACCATGTACACTGTTCAAACACATCTGGAAACAAGAGAAACCTTTTCATTTCTAATCCCGAACAGCATAGTCTTTTGAATTTAGGAGACACAGTCTCTCGTTATGGTCAAATGTCAGTGAGTATAGGAAAAGGGTTTACAAATAGGACAATATTGAACAAGTCTCTGTTTCACAGGTCTCCAGAAATGAAGGAAAACGGGCACGGGATAGCTTGGTGGTTAGAGCGTTCCGCATTTCACTCGCGATCTGACAGCCTGGGTTCGACCCCCCCCCCATCCCCCCCACTTCTCCTGGAGTTAACACCAGTGCCGACTCGACTCCTCGCCAAAGTTCCTTCGGATGAGACTATAAACCGAGGTCTCATGTATTCTGTCTCTCTGTGTTAGTCTGTCCATCTGTCTGTCTGTCTCCGTCTGTCTGACTCTGTCTCACTGTCACTGTCTCTCTCTGTCTCTGTCTCTCTCTCATTCAGTCATGTGTCCCATCAAAGCTCCCAACCATCCAAACAAGCTTCTCCACAATCTAGTTCAGTCTGTCTGAATTGTGTGACCAGAACAACGAATAAAAAAGCCTCCTCCAAAATAATACGTTTAACTCAGTGTTGCTTCCCTTTTAATGCGCGTGCAGTCTCCCACCAGCCCCAACAGACGTAAAAAGTTCCGTTCCACAAGCTATGTAATCTTCGAAGTGACATGCACCCTGTAGTGCTTTTTAAAAAAACCAAAAAAAACCAGCCTAACAATGTTTTGCACATAAGAGTCACTTGAAGACCACCTACGCTGTTAGGAGAGATTTTCTTTTATCCCCCCCCCCTAACGCCTTAAGAGCTGTAAAAAGAGAAACCCATTTTGGCGTTGGTTCCTTGCGAGCTTCCCCGTGTTTTAACACTATTCTTTTCCTCGTGTGTACCAGTTGATCTTACTTAAGACTGGCTAGAGAGAGTGAGAGAGATAGAGAGAGAGAGAGAGAGGGAGGGAGAGAGAAAGAGAGAACAAAAGCAAGGTCATTTGCTGGCAAACAAAACATAAATGACAAGGCGTCAGTTTCAGTTTTAAGTTAAATGGGATATTTTCCCCCCCAAGGGAAACATATGATGTGGACCATAACAGCAGACATTGTAAAAAGCATACAGGCAATGGAGATGAGATACTTTCGCACACTCCTTGGTATGTCATACAGAGATCCCATCACTAATGAGGAAGTGAGGACCAGAATCAAAAACCCATCGGACCATATGAAGAGCACCCGACCAGTGAAAAATCGCAAATAAAATGGTAGGGGCACCTCACACGAACATCTTGACTGGCCAAGACTGTCCTACAGGGAACAGTACGAGGAGGGAGACGAAGAGGCAGACAGAAAACGATGGGAAAACATCATCAGAGAGTGGACTGGCCTTGAGTGGAACGAACTGCTACGAAAAGCAGAGGACCACGGGGAGTGGAGGAAGCTGGTTGCAGAATGTTCATTGGTGCCCTAACGGTCCACGGGACTTCGATATAGGTAAAGGTGAAGGCGAGGAAGCGAATGAACACCACTTTAAGTCACCGTAGATTTCTCTGCACGAAATTCAGGTTGCCGTCTCTGTTGAGAGCTTGTCACTACAAGTGCAGCACCGTCCATAGTTTCTTTTTCTTTTTCAGTCAGCGTGTGTATTTGTTTCCATATCAGAGTGGCTATTCTCTACAGAATGTTGCCAAGGGACAACGTTTTTTGTTGCCGTGGGTTATTTTACGTGCGTTAGATGCGTGTTGCACACTCAGTTTAGTGTCTCATTCGAAAGACTAGTGTGTCAGAGTGTGTGGGAAATTCCATACCTTTTACACCACACCTGCCACACTTTACAGGTGATTTAGCGCTAAAGCTCGTAGTAATTCTACTACTTACTTAGCTGCTATTATACTACCGCTGCTACTTCTTCGACAACAGCTACTACTACTACTACTACTACTACTACTACAACTACAACAATAACAACAACTACTACTACAACTGCTACTTCTACTACTACTACTACTACTACTACTACTACTACTACTACTACTACTACTACTACCCTTAACAAGAAGTAGAAGAAAGCGAAAAAAGATTCCACAGTAGCGATATTATAGTTTTAAGTAACTATAAGGTAAACAAACTTGTAAGCCATGGACAACCCCAGCATGAGAGATGATCAAGCTGTGGAATAATTATTACGATAATTTTCCCCATGGGGACGTCACCAGCCTGTCAGTATAAATAACAACCCCACCCAACCATCCACCCCCTCTTCTGGAATAATTGTGCTAGGATATCGCTCTTTTCTATCCCTCTCTTTCTTGTTCCTTTTTTCCCTTACCACCCCTTACTTGTCTGTGTTCTGCCTTCGTGGTCCATTCTCCTGCCTCTCTCCACCCCCCCCCCCCCCCCAAAAAAAAAAAAAAAAAGATAACGATTGTCTCCCACGCCGAAGTCAGATGCACTAGGCCTCATTCATTTAACGGCAGTGCAATGCACCTCCGCTCATACACAACTAGGCCTCATTCATTTAACGGCAGTGCAGTGCACCTCCGCTCATACACAGACAACAATGGTTACTGCTTGAGTGTTTGGCCAAAGAAGAAGACGATACTAATGAACGGTGACTAATTAAGATAACAGTATTCAATCAGAAGTCCATCAGTGCACAAACACAAGACAGTCAGCAGCAAAAGGTCTTCTTCAGCCCTCCACTAATTGAGTCACCGGCAGGAAATCCTTCTCCCACAAATGCTGCGGTTTGCTCCCCCTTGGCTTAACGCATGCGCACCCGGCGCCCAGAAGAAGACAAAGAAAAATGGCCGTGCCGTGACCACTCTGCACGTGACGTGGCGTGCACAGTGGAAGATGCCCCGTAATGCTTTCGTCCAATCAGCCAAAGGAGATGGCAGATTCCCTGAAGGATCTGTCGTACTCGTTTTTTTGCATGCGCTTCTTTTTCCTTCAGCGTTTTTGAAAACTTGCTTTTTGCAATTTTTCTCCCTTCTGTCTATTTGTGTGAGTTATTTTCTGTTTACGGTTTACTCCATCCTGTTATACTACCGTGTTGATCCGAATGAAGGCTGCCTATAGAGAATTGTTAAGAAAACACAGTGATTTTGTTTGTGTGGTGAAAAATTGGGGAGAATGTCAGATACAAGAAGAAACACAGTTTTTGATGAATAGTATTAAGTAGTTACACGGTGAAGTGTTGTTTGGGGGGGGGGGGGGGTAAACTCTCAGTGGATGTACTACTAAATGATATAGATCAGCACATATTTCTTCTTCTTCTTCTTCTTTTTCTTCTTCTTCTTCTCCTCCTCCTTCTTCTTTTTTGTTGATCACGCAAGACCGCAAACATTGTCATTATGAGCGAAAATGTCTTGCGCGTTGCTAAGTGCTGGACAAGTCAGGCCCAGTGCATCCACCTACAGCGTGGGGGAGAGAATCTATTCAAGATCGGTACATTAAACAAGATTCAAGATTTCAAGATTGTATTTCAAGAAAAACCCCAAGGGGTACATGGAATTTAACAAAACCACAACTTGCGGATGTGGGCGTGTGAAAAATACTCACAACACAAATTTCGTTCCAAAATGAAGAGCACAAATTATGGACATGAAAAGTGAAAGAGAATATTTACAATCAATGAGGTATCAGGCTTCTAAGTCTCTTATTTTGAAGACAGGTGTTTCTGATCTGAGTCTCCATGTCAGGTTAAAGGCCAAAATGTTTGTTCTTAGATATGATGCAGAGCGATGGACTGTTTGCGCACACAGTGACAACACCTTAGGACACCGAATGGTAACACTTGAAAGCGGATGGTTATTATTCTTCGATACTCTGCTCGGTCACACGATTATATTTTAACACCAGTAGTATTTGTCGACGGGGACGGGATAGCTCACTCGCTTTCCCCAAGCTAAGGTTTAACTATGGTTACCAAGTGGATAGGTGACCGTTCGCGTACCTTGGCTTCAGAACAGTTCTCCATGTTCGCCCAGCTATAAATGGGTACCTGCTCTCTTTAGGGTCAAGGGAGGTAAAGCAGCGAGGGAGAGATGTGCGCAGAACCAGAAAAAATGCACATCAACAGCAACCTCACACAGCCAGTCCAATTGAAGCCATATCTATGATTTAGTTTATTCCTTTTTTGTAATCGGAAAGAATATTATCGTTACTATCAGTCGACTTAAATAATGATCATTATAATAATGATAATAATAATGATAATAGTAATAATAATAATAAAAGCAATAATCATTATTATTATTAATAGTAATAGTAGTTGTAGTAGTAGTACTAGTAGTACTAGTAGTGGTGGTTGTGGTGGTGGTGGTGGTGGTGGCAGTAGTATATTTTAAATTATTATTATCATTGTTATTTTTATCATAACCATTTACAATAATAATAAAGATAATATAATAAAAATTTTTTTACTGTGTTCATCATTGTAATTTTCCTTATTACTATTACTGTGATCATCATTATCATTTTCATCATTATAATTAGTAGTAGATGATTGTAGTAGATGACTGTACAGAAAACGAATGCTCAAAGTAACCGAGCCCGTTACTCTCTCCCTGTCTCTCTGTCTCTCCCTCCCTCTCTCCCTATCTCTCCCATTGTCTACCTGTCTTTCTACCTCTGTGTGTGTGTGTGTGTGTGTGTGTGTGTATGTGTGTGTGTGTTGTTGATGTTTTTTGTTGGTTTTTGTTTTGACAGCACACACACGTTTCTTAGAGAAAGCAACAAAGAAAAGCCAAAGTCAGAAAACAAACCCCACAAAGGAGCAAGCCAAAATTAAAAAAAACCCACACACAAACAAACAAAACAAAACAAAAAGGCAAACAATCCAAGAGCGAAAAAAAAAGCAAACAGCAAAAGCCCAGAACATGAAAACACACACGTGATAGAAAAGTTTTCTCTCGCTCGAAAGATCACTACATCGTATTCTGGGTTAAAAAATAAAAAGTGCACTAAAGTTAGATTGCTTTTGCTTTTCGAAGTTTGTTTATAATTGTTTGTACTGTTCTGTTGTTTGTTTGTTCATTCATTTGCTGTTGTTGACTTTTATTCAAGCGAGAGCTGTGAGGAAGAATGATATAATGCTCTAGCTTAAGTAAAACTAGCTTTAATCGGTGTTTGATAGGTATAAGTAAAGCAATGCAATCACACATGTTTGGGCCAAGGCAAAGGTGACTGTCTCTGAGAATAGGAAGGCAAGAAATCAGTTCCCATAGTTATGAGCCAGCAAGTTTGACCATTGAAGGGCAACCAAAACAATCACCGAAATGGAAATGTCACAAACTAAGGTGTGCAAAGTTCACAGGGATGGCAAAGAAACGGATATCTAGACGTTAGTTAAAAGTGTGGTGCTGTAGATTAGACTTCAACCTTCCTCTGGTTTGCCCTTTGAGAGTAGACAGGCCATCAGTTTAGCAGAAGATTTCTTGTCCTGTGTTGTGTAATCGCAGGGCCCGAAATAAGAGATAGAGAGATAGATAAACTGTGACCCTCCACCACGAAATAAGTCGAGTCACATTGCACCTGACCCTTTCTTTCCAGCTAGGAGCCATTTTTAGGCAGGTGGGGGTCAGGTTGTCGATTTTGAGATGTTGACCGATTGTAAAACCTTTCTTCTGCTTTGTACTGAATTATCAAGGTGTAATTATGTTTCCATTTGCTTTAACAGCGCGTTTAAAAGCAACCAACCCCATCATGCTGACCACCTATCACGATGCAAAATTAGTCGATTTCCTTTTTTTTGTCATTTACTGGAGTCTTGCATTTCAGTTTGTTATCATTATTTTTTATATAGAACTGTGGGATGTTTACTCTGTTTTTGTATTGAATAGCTTGCTTACGATCAGCTGTCGTGGCGCAGTGGTTCGCGCCTTGTGCTACGGACTGGAAGATCGCGGGTTCGAATCCCATAAGAGCTATAGGGATTTTTCGGACTCCGGCCGGCTCTTACCCAGAGTGAATGTGCTGAGGGCTCAGTGGGAAGACTGGAACCACACAGTCGAGCTTCATCCACTTTACAGGTGCGAGTTTGGGAGTTCTTCGAAAACACCTGACTAGCATTGCGGGTGCTCGGGCCCGATTGACGCTGGGATATATTATGATAGTAAACGTAGAGTACAACCCTGTCAAGTAGTCTCAAAGCACATGCCCTTCCACAGCAGCATCATTACGTCATCCTCATTGTCATTGATCATCATGTCATGAAAAACAATTGCCTCTGATTTGGTGGTGTCAGTTGCTCTAGTCTCATGGTGACCTCAGATTAGGTTTCCCCATACACTTCTGTTCCTGTGGTGAGTTTGTTTCAAAGCCTTTGGGGTTGGAGGTTCATCAGGGACGTTGTGATGGTCGCCGCCTTCCGTGGGTGACTCCAGTCTGGCTCCGCAACTGAACTAATGTTGTCGTCAGCAGAGGGCCTAGTAGGGGGTGTCATGCGTATGTTAGCTCAGACAGGCACCACTGAACACCACCAAAGTGACCCAGCAGTAGTGCAGAGCCCCTCTGGCTGGTGGCCCCATGGCAGCCTGATATCAATGGGTTCCCTGTGGACTTCTGGCCCTGAGGATGGGACATGACGAATCTGGATATGGCTGTGACTGGCAGATTGAAATGAGCGGCATGGGAACAGCAAAACAAAAACGTCACAGAAGACGAGGCAGCAACAAAAACAAGCTTGTTTGGTGCGGATTGATAGCATGTAAACAACGAAACTTCTCTAGTTGAGACATTATTCTTGAGTCTTGACACTTGACCTATGGTGCAATGCCATTCATCATGTGTTGAAGGGTCACACATCTTGTGGTCGTAAAAAGTTTTTTTCACTTTAATAGTTTTGTGAAAAAAGTTTAACCTAGTACCTCTAGATCGCGCTTGTCTGCACTGATAGTAGATGTGCATTCGACTGTGATATCATCTTATACAGTTTCTACTTATATTTTTCTAAAAGGTTATTGGACTCTGGACCATTGTTTGTAGTTTGAATATTTGTGAGCACAAACATATTCGTCCAAAATTGTGACGCTCGGTATACAGTATTGCTGTATGGTTGTTTTCTCTGCAGAACTCAAAATGGTTCGTGGTTCTTGTGCTGCTGTAATAGACGGTAACGGGACGGGATAGCCTAGTGGTTAGAACATTGCGATCGCAATATGATGACCCGGGTTCGAATCCCGTTCAAGGGGACATTTTCCCTGGAGTTAACATCAGTGCAGATTCCACTCTCCCCCAAAGTCCTTCGGATGAGACTATAAACCGAGGC
Organism: Rapana venosa; assembly: GCA_028751875.1. Taxonomy (NCBI): domain Eukaryota; kingdom Metazoa; phylum Mollusca; class Gastropoda; order Neogastropoda; family Muricidae; genus Rapana; species Rapana venosa. The sequence goes on from CM054141.1 coordinate 5,279,709, forward strand.
CCCGTGTGCGAACGTACGCAGAGCATCTTGCGCACACGTTAAATCCCGTTCCGCTTTTCGTAAGAGTAGGCCATTGTGTGCCGGTGGGAACGGATGACAAAATGTACAAAACCGCGTACACACGGGGACTGGATGTAAAAAAAGCACATAAATGCTTATTCCATTATTCTCGATATAATAGAATAAAATAAAAAAAATGAAATAAAACAGTGATGCCATTGCCAGTGTCGTTGTTTCAGTCACAGTGTCCTGAGCCATGGAGGCCTGTCTCTGGCTCTTGTTTCTCTGTCCATGAGATAATTTATAACAATGCATGAGGAAAAGTGACAAAGCCATAAGATTGACTTATTCATTATGTTATGTCGCTTGTAGATCAACAAGTGATACTGGAGGCTACACGGTGACGGTAAAATATTGACTAAAAAAAAAAACACAACTAATACCAGACATAACCAGTCTTCAATAGGTTTTAAAATGTTAATAAAAGAAATGGGATTGTATCACATTATATATACGTAAACAATCCAAAGTTTTATGCGCTTAATGTGGAGGTGACTAACAATCCATCGCCAGGTTTAGCCTCCCTCCTTCCCTTCCCCCACCCATTAAAGAAAGAAAAGTACTGAAGACAACCCTAATAAATACACAGCAGAGTTCTTGTTGATAAAATAGGTAAAACCCACTTCCGAAAGACAAAACATTGATAACACTAAACCGCCTGATTCGTATGGACAGGGTTTTTTCACACACTATCTAAGTGGACGCACCCACAACACAAACAACAGTTACAAAGAGGTGACCGATGGATAAGAAAGGAAACAACAGGGTAGGGAATCACACTAGAAAATAATCAAAGGGTGAGAATCTCTTCAAAAGCTTAATCAAAGACAAGGCCAAGGCTGTTAACGGATTTCGAAGTAGATAACATAATCCACTCAGTTAAAAAAAATTAATAATCCACTCAGTTAAAAAAAAATTAAGAAGCAATACAGAGTAAAACAGATGTTTGAAAATCACAAAGGCAAACATTTTTGTTCTAACTTTGTCAACGTCAAGATTAAGTTTGCTGTTCCCACGCAACAAGCTCAAACCGTCTGACAAGTGTTTCACTTCATTTACGAAGTGGAAAGTTGTGGACGTGTTCTTCGTTTCCTTCTGAAAACCAGTCTTAGCCTCAACTGTTTCCTTTTCTCCCAAGACATATATTTTCTCTGCGGGAATCTTCCATCAGCACAAGCCGCAAGCGAGTTGTACAAAAACACTTAGAGTTTTCTTTTCTCTGCGGTGACAACAGCGTAAGACAGGAACAAATCTAGGTAGGACTGAATCAGGCCAGACAATGCCTGCTAGTGAATCCCCCTCACTCTGAAGGCTTTAATAGTATGCGATTACACTCGGACCATAATGAACTCGTCAGCGCTCGATCAGAAAAAATGATTCATACATCTTGGCTACCATTATCTACTGTCTTGTAAGATGTTCAGTCGAAAAAGCATTTTATTTACTTAGGTTTTGTACCAGAATGAAACACCTAGAGTACAACTCCATAGTCTTTTGAAACTGAAGGATACCAGCAACATTTTGTTTAGTACAGGCCCTTTTATACTAAAATATAGCGTCAAGTTTCCTTATCAGATTATCCAATGAATTAAGAAACACTATTTTTTTAACTGAAGGTAGATAGAAAGTCGACCTATAAATTTTTAATCACGTGGACTTGGGCTGACTGTGGAAAGAGAACGTCTATTGTCTTGAAAGTGTAAAAGAATAACTAAGAAGGAGGTTGGTTCTCGGTCTTTGTCTCTCTGTCTTTCTGGTTCTGTCTCTCTGCCTCTGTCTCTGTGTCTCTCTCTCCGTCCTTCTCCTTCTCTCTCCCCCACCCACCGTTTCTTCCCCGTCTCTCCCTCTCTTTTCCTCCCTCCCTCTACTTTCTCTCTCCCTCAATCTGTGCATCTGCGCCATTAAGATGAAAACAAAATGAGATTTTCCGTCTAAGTAAGCGACTGGTTTGGAAATCCCTCCCACAAATGAATTGAGCTTTCTCTTGGCTTCCTGTGTGAGAGAAGACAAGACCCAGAAGACAGCCAACCCACCCCTTGCGGCACGAAATGTGGTGTGGAAAGTGCTAACACGCCTTGAAAGTTGTTGTCTGTAAACAAAGCTGTCTGTGAACAAAGCTGTCTGTGAACAAAGCTGTCTGTGAACAGACCCCAAGCTATGGGGAAAGCAGGTTTAGGGTCAGAGCTTGAACGTCGTTTTAGCAACATTGTCCAGAGATTTTGGGGAAGTGGATGGCAAGTCTGTGTGTGTTTTTTTTCTATTTGTGGCTTTTTCAGATTTTGTTTCATTTACTTTTACTATTTTTTTTGTTTTGGCTTTTTATAACGTTGGGTCATGCAGCCGAGCCAGTAGTAGTAGTGGACAGTGGTGGGGGTGGAGGTGGGGGGTAATGTCAAAGTCATTTTTAAAATTTCCAGATGTACATAGAATAAGCAATGCATTTGCTCTTTTTCTTATCAAGCCATCGATCTAGGGAAAAAAACACCTTGATCAATACTACCTAACTAGTGTGTTGTGTGAGTGTGTGTGTGCGCTGTGTGTGTGTGTGTGTCTGTGTGTGTGCATGTGCGCGCGCGAGCGTGTGTGGTATGTTTTATGGGAGAGAGAGAGGGGGGAGGGTTTGTGAGGGAATAAACGAATAATCCTTAATACGCAAAGATAAGATTTCAGACCAAGCCTAGTCTTAAAATCTGTGCTTGTAAACTTAAATGCTTAAAAATGAATCCATACACATGAAAATCAATACACAAGAAAAAAGAGAAAGAAAAGGAGAAACAGAAACTCCCACACTTAAGTTTACAAGCACAATGGAAAGCCAAACCTAAAGTGATATCTGATCATTGATAATATTTGATTTTTTTTTCTATTTGAAATAAAACAACGTCATTTCAGCGAAAGGAGAGAAAACAATAGAACAGAAAACAAGCCATAAGTTTTTGGGATATTAGAAACGGTTGTTTTACTTTTTGAAGGTTTGTAAATATATTTTTGTCAGAGAACGAGAGGGGGCAAGAAGGAGGGAGGGGAGAGAGAGAAGGGGGTAGGAAGAGAGAGAGAGAGAGAGAGAGAGAAGAGAGAGAGAGAGAGAGAGAGAGAGAGAGAGAGAGGTAGACAGGTACACAGACACACAGACAAACAGTCAGACGTACAGTCAGTCAGACACACAAACAGATACACAGACATAGAGTATATTGACTGTAAAGTGAACTGTCATAGGGGACAGCAGCCTGTCTGGAAGCTCCGGTCACTGTATTAAAAGTTATCACCGGTACGAGACAGCGACACTGCTGACCTTACTGTTTTTCGTGAGGGTTTTCTCTCTCTCTCTCTCTCTCTCTCTCTCTCTCTCTCTCTGTCTCTGTCTCTTATTCTGACAATACCCCCCCTCCCCCATACCTCAATCCTTCCACAATCGAGTCAGAGATCTGTTAGGGCATTTCTAGGAGTGAAGTGATGTGCGCTTTCATGGTATGAGGGACTGTGTGTGTAGAGGGGTGGGGGGGAGTTGAGTGTGTGTGTGTGTGTGTGGGGGGGGAGTGTGTCTGTTAAGTGTGTAGTGTGTGTGTGTGTGTGTAGTGTGTGTGTAGTGTGTGTTGTGTGTGTGTGTGGGGGGGGGGGGTGGTCGGGTGAGTTTGTGTGTGTGTTAAATGTGTTTGTGTTAAGTGTGTGTGTGCATGTGTGTGTGTGTTTATTTGGTTTTTCAAGTCATTTATCTAAAATCTATTATTTTGAGGATAGTGGAATATCAGCTCATGTGGGGTTTTTCCCGTGTGCATATGTGTATGCGTGCGAGAGAGAGAAAGAGAGAGAGAGAGAGAGAGAGAGAGAGAGAGAGAGAGAGAGAGAATGACAATGACAATGACAATGACAAAGGTTTATTGTGTTAAGCAAATATGCCCATTCACAAGGGGACAGTGGGGTGGGGACTGGGCACAAAATACACATAAAATAAATAACACAATCAATGTACCCTGCATACAACAACAACAACACATAATTTGATTGCATAAAGCTTTCGCCCATTGGAAAGGGATGGGGGTGGGGGAGGGTGGAGATACACTAAACATACAATCCATTGACAACACAGCACAAATAATGAAGTCCGTGACAAGGTTTCCAAGTCACTGCCTTCTGTCCTTTTAGCACACTGGCTCATGGCATTACGTCACAGGTATGTGTGTCACAAATATGGGTGCAAAAAGTTCACTTGCTTTCGACATCTCTCTCTCTCTCACACACACACGCACACCCATACACATACACCCACAACCACACACATCACACACTCCGACTCACTCACACACACACACACCCGCGAGCGCGCACGCACGCACGCACACCCATACACATACACCCGCAACCACACACATCACACACCTCTACTTAAACACACACACACACACACCCGAAAGCACGAGCAAAGCTGATATCACAACTAACAAAGGAAAAATCTCACAGCACCCATGATCACATTCATAACATGAATTCCAGCACTGATTTTGTCTTTAAATACATAGGTTTCTGTAAGGCACACCACATCAAAGGAATTAATATAGTTAATAAAGTCGCCGCTTACCAGTTTGGCTGCAAGTCCTGCTACATTAAGGCTGAGCAGTTTGAAAGGTACCTGAGCATTTGACATGAGCAGGCCTTCCCATCATCTCCACTCAGTATTGGCTAAGTCAGTTGAACTATTTAGGTCATCCACATCACCGTAACCTACACTTGTATTGTCCATTTCTTCGTTGTCTGATGCATATGGGAAATCATTTTGGTTCCCCACCTCCACTCTCTGAGAGAGAGAGAGAGAGAGAGAGAGAGAGGGGGGGGGGGGAATGAAAAATCAAATATACCAAATAAGCTCCTGCATAAGCTTTCCAATGCCATTTTTCAATACTCTCACTCTCTCAGATCGCGAACTCAACGCTCTAACCACTAGGCTATCTTGCTCCTGTTTGTATTTTAACCATTTGAGAAATGAATAAAGACTATTCTGTATAGTGAAGGAACTTTTCTTCTTTGTCGTAGATGTTCCCAGGCGCACGTGTGTGTGTGTGTGTGTGTGCTTATAGATGCCTTTGCGTTGCACGTGATATGCCGAGAGAGGGAGAGGAGAGAGAGAGAGAGAGAGAGAGAGAGAGAGAGAGAGAGAGAGAGAGAGAGAGAGATTGATTGATTGATTGTTGATACATGCATCCAAATATGTTAATTTATCATACCTTTCCTGTATTGTAAATGCTCTTTCACTTTTCATGTCCGTAATTTGTGCTCTTCATTTTGGAACGAATTTGTGTAGTATTTTTCACACGCCCACATCCGCAAGTTGTGGTTTGATTAAATTCCATGTACCCTTGGGGGGTTTCTCGAAATAAAATCTCTCTCTCTCTCTCTCTCTCTCTCTCTCCTCTCTCTCTCTCTCTCTCTCTCTCTCTCTCTCTCTCTCTTTCTCTCTCTTTCTCTCCCTCTCTCTATTTGTCCCTCAAAGTGTATTGTGGCCAAAGGTTGATGTGCATTAAACCATTTCAGAGGTTTCTCTCTCTCTCTGTCTCTCTCTCTGTCTCTCTCTCTCTCGCTCTCTCTCTCGCTCTCTCTCTCTCTCTCGCTCTCTCTCTCTCTCGCTCTCTCTCTCTCTCTCTCTCTCTTTCTCTCCCTCTCTTCCAAGACAGTACAGTGATGGGTGTTCTTACTAAGCAAAGCTTGCAGCCCCTGAAGCAGAAGACACACCTGTTTGATTGAACGCAAAGCTGAAAACCTCGAGGAGTGGAGGAAGCTGGTTGCAAAATCTTCAGTGTTGCCCTGACGGTCTGCTATACTATTGGATAGGTCTTAGTTACACTTGTGTAGCTAAAATCAGGTGTCCTGAGTGAGACAGCGTCCTTATTCTGAGTGGAATGCTTCATTTTAGAAATGCTCAACAGCAACAATATAATGATAAAGGTACAAGTATAGGTGTCCGATAACCTGTGTTGTCGTAGGGGAGTGAGGCTTCAGAGACCTCAGCTTCTACAGGGGCCAGCATATTGAGGGCTGCGCCCATCTCCTCACCCTTGTTGCTTTACCTTCCCTGACCCAAAAGAGGGCAGGTACCCATTTACAGCTGGGTGATGTTGGGGACTGTACTGAAGCCAAGTCGCGCAAAAGGTCACCCATCCAAGTGGTAACCACGCTCAATGCTGCTTAGCATTGGCTGGGGGGTAGCGAGTGCTCTGACCACTGAGCTATCCTGTCCCCAACAATATACATTTTTATTCAAATGCATTCGATGTTAACGTGGTTTGTTTGCCCCCCTCCCCCCCACCCCTCCCCATTTTTTGGATGCTGATCTCCAATAGATTAAATCTTGCTGCTTCAAACCTACAAGTAAATAGACCGTCTTTAATGAAGTGTTCTCCGTGAAAACAGCATTGTTGGTTGAGACCCGTCCACTTTTCTTCATTTCTCTGTGAGACAGAGGGTGATGCTCAGACAAGATAGTTGCCAGACCTGAAATTAAAATGTCAGCGTTGAATCAGGAGACGCCCTTGAGAATGGTTGGCCAATGTTCGCAGTAGACTTGTCGATCCGTCCAGCAAGAGGTATTGAGAGGTATCCAGAGTATAATTACACAGGACTTGCCAGGGCTTCATCCACCTTCTTCTGTATAATAGTGCATACCTCACGCTTTCTCTTTCTTATAGATTTGTTATTGCTGTTGTTGTTGTTATTCTTGTTGTGGTTGTTGTTGATGTAGCATATTCCCCAGCTCAACAACCTTGTCGACCAGGGTATAATTACAGAGAACTTGCCAGGGCTTCATCCACTTTCTTCTGTATAATAGTGCATACCTCACGCTTTCTCTTTTTTATAAATTTATTATTGCTGTTGTTATTGTTGTTGTTGATGTAGCATATTTCCCAGCTCAACAACCTGGTGGGTTTACCCAGGGTATGTACTAGGACTCGTTCATCATACTGGGAATCACTGTGAGTTATTGTAAGTGCACACTGAATGAGAAGTTAAAAGTGTAAAGTGTGGTGAGTGAAAATGGCCACATACGCAAAGTATTACCACTTCTGAACCTTGGAGCTCTAGCTGAGGAATGAACGAAGCAAATGTACGTCATCATATAAATAAGTATATTCTGAATTTAAAGGAGGAGGAAGAGGAGAGAGAGAGAGAGAGAGAGAGAGAGAGAGAGAGAGAGAGAGAGAGAGAGAGAGAGAGAGAGAGAGCCAGGCTTTAAAGAATATTTTCTCTCTCTCTCTCTTTATGAGATTATTTTCCCAGTTACAAACAGATATATTCATGCTTTTTTCCAGAAAAATACATTTGAATAAACATGACAAGACCTCACTGTTTCCAAGAATCTCTTTTTTTGTTTTTAAACAGAGAAACATTTTCAAAATTAAGAGTCGGCATCCATCAAACGGCTCATTGGCATGTTTCTTGCGGGAGACACTGCTTTACCTTCTTCCAACTTCTCTGCCTGATTGTATTTGTATCAGCACTCTCCTTCTCTCTAACTTGAACTCTTCTCGTTCAGCAGGCTGCAAACAGCAGGCCATTGCTCACAACGGGACAGATTCAGCCTGCACTAAGTGAGGGACGGACAGAGAAGCCCCTCACCCACAAAATGCGTTTACCTCGCTGGGACCTTTCCCCCTTTTCAACGCGTGCACGCTTTAACCACTCAAGAGGAAAACGACACAGAAATCCTGTGTGTTAGTTACCAAACCGCGTGAGTGAAGCAATCCCTGGCCATAATTATGCTTTTTAAATTCTGAAATGAACTGAATTACGTAGGAGATTTTGGAGGAGAGACGTAGGAGATTTAGGAGAGAGAGACATAGGAGATTCGGGTTAAGATGGTGTGTGCCATTGTTTGGATTTTTTAAAATATACTTTTAACGCCTTTCAGGGATCAACGAAAGGAAACCACGTCAGTGTTGGGTTTTTTGTTTCGTTTTTTTTTTACACCCCTTTTCAACACTGTTTCTGTCGCCTTTTGTTGGCTAGCCTCACTGAAGTCTGGTGAAAGGAAAACGAAACTTCAGAAGCAGACAAAGCTGTCAGGTGACAAAAAATACTAGAAGGAAGCATGCATGAGACACAGAATAAAAAGAATAACATCCCAGTATTAGACATGGAATAAAGGACAGAAACAGAATACTGAATAGTGCATGAAATAAAAGGTCAGTACTAAAAAGACAGAAGACAGGAATGTCGTGGCGAGTTTTTCTTAAAAGGTTTTTTTTTAATAAAACAAAAGCAAACGAATTAAAAACGGACATGCAATGGGAAACAAACTTCATGGAGCGTTGAGACAGAAGTCGAACTGTCTTCAACCACTCAGCTCTGGTATCCGTCAGTTAGAATCACTCTTATAGGTAAGAATCACGGAGCAAAAATACTGCAAAGAAAGGTCTACATAGTTCATCAACCCTCTACCAAAAAAAAACTCCATCCATGAAAATAACCGTAAAAGAACAGTCAAAGTCATTAGGAGAGTCAATGGCTTCTTATAAAAACGGAAGACAATGTTGGTGATTTCTGAGCCATCACGGCCGAACACTGGAGTAGAGCCATCAACAGAGGGAAATGCCACGCAGACAATACCCAGTTCACGGGTGTCTTAAACAGCTACGTTAGTGAGATTGCAAAATACACAGCAATGCCTGTTGGCTTTTCTTTTAACTCTTGGTAAGTTGTTTTTTTTAGATTAGGAGGTAGCATCAAATGAATTTTTTTTTTTGGGGGGGGGTGCTGTTTTGATATAAAGTAAACTTGAGTCACATATGTAGAGGAAAAAGGGTGACTATATTATTATGTTCATTGGCCTGCGAGCGTGTTTACTCATTGTATACATGCACTCATACACACACACGCGCGCGTGCACGCGCACGCACGCACGCGCTTCACTCATATGACACAACAATAGTTGCTGTATGAGCGTTGAGCGATGACGAAGAAGATCACGAATATGTGCGTCTGTGTGTGTGTGTGTGTGTGTTGCGCGCGCGTCTGTGTGTCTGTGTGAGTGTGTGAGTGTGATGCATTAAGAGATATGTGAGGTTATTTTCATTTGCATATTTGTACTTTTTTAAAATTCAAAGTTACATTTGATTTTTAAAAAGTGATTAACATTCACGAAGGTATCTAAGACTTCACTTTGGTAAACATGATAAAATGCAGAATATTGTATGTGTTGCTTTAAAAAAAATTTTTCTCTTGTATTTATAGCAGTATAAGTGAGATTCCACTAACAGCGCATAAACCAATACATCAGCTACAGAAGGTACTGTCCGTGATCATTAAAAATAAACCAACAAAATAGCAACGGAAAAATACGTAAAAAGAAAAGCATATGCATATAAAGATGGGAGGGAAAATAGAAAACGAGCACAGAGAAAGCAAGAAAAATATTGGTAAAAGAAAGAAAGAAAAAGATAACTATGAAAATAAACAGAAACAAGAAACAAAACAAAAGTTGTTGCTTGTTTGTGTGTATGTTTTATATCTTTATAGCTGTGCAATATAAGAAAAACAATCTGATAAAAAACACGTTAAAAAACAATAATGGGAAAATATGAGAATCAAAGTAGAAAGCAGGAAAGTTGAGCTAGATCAATACTTTGCAGATGTCTGTTAAATTGTTTGTAAACCACAGTTAATATGAAAAACAACCAAGAAAAACAACAACCACACACACGTTATGCAGAGAGAGCAAAATACAGGATCATTTTGAGTACTTGTACAGAACAGGAAAAAACAGAAGTCATGGAAAGAAAAAGGCGGATACGATACTGTGTCGGCCTCTGTCTGTCTGTCTGTCTGTCTGTCTCTCTGTCTGTCTGTCTGTCTCTCTCTCTCTCTCTCTCTCTCTCTCTCTCTCTCTCTCTCTCTCTCTTATTTCTATATATATATATATATATATAATATATTATGTATATGCGCGCGCGCGCGTGTGTGTGTGTGTCTGTTTGCCAGCCTGTTTGTCTGTCTGTTTGTCTGTCTTCCTCTCACTCTCTGTGTTTCTCTCTCTGGATGTAAAAAAGCACGCGAGTACTTATTCATTATCCTTGAAATAAAACAATGTGTTGTTGTCATTGTCATTGTCATTGTCATTCTCTCTCTCTCTCTCTCTCTCTCTCTCTCTCTCTCTCCTCTCTCTCTCCTCCTCTCTCTCTCTCTCTCTCTCTCTCTCCCTCTCCCTCTCTCTCCCTCTCCCTCTCTCTGTCCATGTGAGTTAATCTGTATCTCTGTCCACCTCAGCGTCTTTGATTCAGATATGTTGTATTCATTTTAAAATCAAACTTGAAGAGTGTTAATTCCAACTTTGAGATTATAACTGAACACCATTTTGAAAGCACCAAACAAAAGTTTTCAACAACAATTTTTCTGCAGAAAACCAGTATTTCAAGTCTTGAAGAAGTTGCTCTAAACGTGGAATTAAAGAGACTTATATTTCTTTTGTAAGCAAAAGAATTTTCAAGTTCCATATAACATAGGATTTTCAGTAAAGGCCACACAAGTTTAAACCACATTATAAGGAAGAGAACACTAAAACCTATTTCACAAGGCAAAGGAGTAATTAAAACTATAGAGACACGCTTAAAGGGAGTTTTGCTAGGCTATATGTATACAGTCAACATGTTTAAGGAGCTAAATGTAATTTTAAATGACAATGTAGGCTAGGGTGAAGAGTGCAGTCGCGAGCCATTTTTCCATATGTAAGTGGGGGTTGTATCTTGTCACTAAGCTATTACTGCAGCAAAATGAAAACGGGTAGAAGGCTGAACATGTGAAACTATGTCTATGTGTCGTGGATGGCAAAAGGTTCAACTAGTCGAGTTCAGTACCTTAAAGATCTAGACTTTTCCTCTCCAGCTGTCTCTCTCTTACAGTCTCAGCCACCTTCATCCGTGGGAAAACCACACAAAATGAATCAACCTAGCCGAGCAGAACTGTAGATGAGGCCTGATCTATCAATCCCATTTGAACCCGAAACTTTCCACGCATCCATTAGACCATGAGTGGTGGTCTGGGCGCTAGTCTTTCGGATGAGACGATAAACGAGGTCCCATGTGTTACACATAATTATTTAAAGCACGTAAAAGAACCCACGGCAACAAGAGAGTTGTCCCTGGCAAAATTTTGTAGAAAAAAGCCACTCTGATAGGGAAACAAATACAGTTGCAAAGACAGGAAAAAAATGAAAAAATGGGTAGCGCTGCTTTTGTGGCGACGCGCTCTCCCCGGGGAGAGCAGCCCGAATTTCACGCAGAGAAATATGCGTGACTTAAAGTGTTATAAATAAATAAATGAAATAAATAAATGATCAAGAATTTCTTGACTGGACAAGGTCCAGCAACCCAGCACCAGAGGAAGCATCTTTGCTTTGGTCAAGACACGTCCAAGTTAGGACCTCTGTATACAGAGTGAAAAGGATAGCTCAGTGGTCATAAACCGCGTTCTCCCAAAGCCCCAATGTTAAGCAGCATTGAGCGTAGTTACCAAGTGGATGGATGACCGTTTGCGTGCCCTGGCTTCAGTACAATTGCCCGGTCACCCAGCTGTAAATGGGTACCTGCTCTCTTTAGGGATAAAGAAGGTAAAGCTGCGAGAGATAGAGAGATAGATAGATAGATAGAAGAGAGAGAGAGAGAGAGAGAGAGAGAGAGAGAGAGAGAGAGAGAGAGAGAGAGAGGAGAGAGAGAGAGAGAGAGAGAGAGAAATAGATGGGCACCGCCCTCAGTATACTGAGCCCAGGAGAATCTGAGGTCTCTAACACCTCACTCCCCAATGATGGCATAGATCATGGGAACAGATTTATTTTCACTTTTTTTTTAAAGACAAATTGAACGTGCCGTATAAAACAGCATATGCATGATATTGCCTAGTTCCGCAGTTTGTTTTTTTTCGTCTAAAAGCTGTCTCTGATAACCCAGCAAACCCGGAGGTGTGTGTTAGGGGTTCCACGTTATAGAAATGTCGGGGACTTTTACAGCATGTTGTATCTCTGTAGTTCTGTGTGGCTGCTTTTCGGTTTGTCCATAATCCGTGCTGATTGCATCTTTGGTCTCTTTTTGTCTGTCTGCGTGTCTGTTTTCTATCCGTTTTTTGTGTCTATCTCCGTGTCTGTTTACTCGTTTTTCTTGTCTGCCATTGTTTCTGTCTCCCTGTCTGCCTGACTGTCTATCTGCTTGCCTGTCTGTCTATGTCTCTGTCTTTGTCTCTCCCTGTCTCTCTCTATCTCTGTTTTTCTGTCTGTCTCTGTCTTTGTCGTGTGGTGTGTGTGTGTGTGTGGGGTGTGGTGTGTGTGGTATGTGCGCCGCCACGTGCGTACGTGCGTGCGTACGTGCATGCGTGCGCGTGTGTGTGTGTCCGCGTGCGTGCATTTCTGTCTGTGTGTCTGTCTCTCCGTACGCGTGTTTATCTCTGTACCTACGGCCGGTACTTTGCGTGCTAACGCCGCGCGCGCGCGTCTGTATGTGTGTGTGTGTGTGTGTACGTGTGTGTGTGTGTGTGTACGTGTGTGTGTATCGTTGTAATCCTCCCCCGTATTAACCATTTATAACCCGCCCTCTGAGCGAATTTAGCAGATTTCTAGTTTTACAGCACTCACCCGGGGTGTGACCGCAGCAAATGAAAAGCGCTATCTTTCTCTCCCTGAAACAAAAGTGACGAGGCTTTGATGGCGTGATTAAGGCCAGGCCCGCCATTAAAGCACCAGCGTCATATCAAAAACCCATTAATGTCTCTGCCTTTCTAGTTGGGCTACTACTACTACTACTGCTGCTGCTACTGCTGCTGCTGCTGCTACTGGGGGAATGCATGGATAATTCATTTTAACGCAGACAGCAATTATCGCAACGTCCGGTGTTTTTCCAACCCTGTTTTTATCCGGGGTTGCAAAGCGGCTACAACAACAACAACAACAGTGAAATATGTATTATGTCTTTGTTGTTGTTGTTGTTATTGATGATGTTGTTCGGTTGCAGAGTTGCTACAACAACAACAGCAGTGTCACATGTGTCATGTCTTTGCAGTTGTTGTTGTAGTTGATGATGATGATAATGTTGGGTTGCAGAGTTGCTACAACAACAGCAGCAGGTTATCGATTTATCATGTCTTTTTGTTGTTGTTGTTGTTGTTATTGATGATGATGCTGGTTTGCAGAGCTGCTACAACAACAACAGCAGTGTAACATGTATCATGTCTTTTGTTGTTGTTGTTGTTGTTATTGATGATGATTGTTGGGTTGCAAAGTTCCTACAACAAGAACAGCACATTAACGATTTATCGTGTCTTTGTTGTTGTTGTTGATGCTGTTGTTTGCCGTTTTCCAGTTTAATAACTGGGGGATTACCCGGAATGTGCGCTCTAGCTTGTCAACGCCTGGAAATCATAGTAAGAAAACAAATACATATTGGTGGGGGGGAGACGTTTGTGCATTCAACCAAATTTTCATTTCAGAGGATTTGTCCTGCAAAGGAGACTGCAGGTTGCAATGGTAGGATTTTTTGTGTCAAGATAATGGCAATCTAAGCATGCATAATATCTTAAAGTCTAAAAATACTTTTCACCAGCGGGAAGCCGGGGGGGGGGGGGGGGGGGTCCTGTCAGTATAAATAGCATCACCAACCTGATGGAAATCTAAGTTAGAAATTTTTCTCCCTTTTCTACCCCTTTCTTTGTTTCTGTCTTGCTCTTTTGCTACCTGTCACTTCCTCCTTGTCTCTATTCTGCCTTATAGGTCCATTCTCTTTCCAGTAAAGACTTAAAAACATAGTAATTCTCTCCCACGCCGAATCAGGATACGCTGGGCCTGACTTGCCAGGCGTTTAACAGCGGCGCGATATATTTTCGCTGACAGGCAGTCATGTTTGCTGTCTGAGCGTTCGACGAAGAAGAAGATCCACCATTTTATATCAAACAGTTCGACTTATAAAATAATTCACGTGCTTGATTTGAATATAAACTTTTGGTTTATTTATCAGTGGCGTTCTCAACAATGTTTGCTTAATGTAAAAAAAAAAGATAATAAAAGAAGATTAAAATCTCGGGGTGCGAAATATATTTTGAAAATAAAAATCCACCTTTTTGTGAGGAAAAAAAAATTGATGGTTGTGTAATCTGTCTAGAATCTGAAAGATTAATTCTAAGTATATTTAAGATAATGTGCAAATGTTTGCAGTTTTGTTTCTTCTGTTAAGGTGGATTTATTTAATGTGCCAAAATCTTACTACACCTTGATTCCGATTCACTTTATTGCTTATCAGCTAGCTGTGTATCTTTCTGTATGTCGCTGCTAGTTGGGCTCTTTCTCCCTGTGTTTATTAGACTACTGTTTATCTCCATATATCTGTGTCTGTCCTGTCTGTCTGTCTTTGTTCCCCATCTCCCTCTCTCTCTGTCTCTCTTTGACTCTTTCTGTCGTCTGTGTGTCTGTCTGTGTGTCTGTCTGTCTGCCTCTCTCTCTTTCTCAGTCAGTATCTACCCAGCAGAGCATCTAAGCCAACACAGTGCAATCAAATCAGCCCCCTCCCCACTCCTCCCAAAAAAATCCCAGAACAAAAGAAAACCTTGGTCTGTAAACAGGCGCGTGGCCAAAAATCCCACCCCTGAATGAGTTAAGCTCCCTTTTGGCTTCCCTCTTAACGATCAGGGAGGGTGGGGGGGACACCAAAAATCCCTGTCTGACGTCATAGTGGTGTGTGCGCGCGAAACGCGCTCTGCAAAGCCCGTGTGAATAGACGCAAACGAGAGAGAGAGTAGATTAACGTTAAGGCCTCGAATGCCGTTTAGCGTCTTCAAGACATCTTGTGAGTAGATGGCGTTATCATTCATTCATCGTTGGCTTTTTTTACAAAAATGTATTTTTTTTCTGCTTAAAATGTTGATGTTGATGTGTTTGGGCTTGTTGATTTTGTTGCAGCCTGGGAAGCCGATTCCGTGAACTAGTAGTAAACTGAGAGGAAACAGTATGTAATGATGGCAACAGTAATGGCAATAACAATGTTAATAATCACTTTAATGCCAGTCTGTTTTTTCCCGTTTCTCGGTTAGACCTCCGAGGTTCACCAATGGTGAGATTGTTTTGTACGCCACCAATTTTTCCCCTAACCATTTAGGTAGCCTTATTCCGACTTCGGGGATATTTGTCGATTTGACAGGGTTTTGTGTGTGTCCAGACCTGAGAGTGCTTCCAGACCTGAGAGTGCTTCACAACACGATCATACAAACAGCTTAGATATACAGTCTCTCATGGTAAGAGAGGGAGAGAGAGAGAGGGAGAGAGAGAGAGAGAGAGAGAGAGAGAGAGAGAGAGAGAGAGAGAGAGAGAGAGAGAGAGAGAACTCGAACTCGAAGGATTTATTCACAAAAAGGCCATTGGCCCATACATGAAGGGGGTTGCCGAACTGCTTAGTATTTTGGTGGGGGTAAAAGCAATAGTAACGACAACATGCTACTGTACAACAAATAGTCAGCTACAAAAATATGACTTAGGATAACAATATCTCTCTAATTCTGAAAGCTTTACACAAATATAAAGTGAGGCTGCGCACAACCTCAGGATGACTTGATGCCAGGGGTAAACAGAGTCTAAATAAATTAGGCTGTCTACTATATTTAACAGGGATGTAGGTCTGCCTAACATCCCCTAATACTGGACAGCACAACACAAAATGTACTTCATCCTCCTCTGCTTGCTTACATAATGGGCATAGCAGCCTGAGGTCATCAATCTTATGTTCTCTGTATTATAATTTATGAACATTTATATCTGATACACCAAGTCTAAACTTAGACATAATTCTTTTCAAATGTATATCCACACCAAGTTTTTAAATAAGGTTTGACATCATGTGAACTTATAAATTGTCTGTACATTCGAAATCAAGAGAGAGAGAGAGAGAGAGAGAGAGAGAGAGAGAGAGAGAGAGAGAGAGAGAGAGAGAGAGAGAGAGAGAGAGCGCGAGCTTAACGCTTATCCTTTGGCTATTTCTTGTATAGCTTAAAGCAGCCAGTTATGTTTTCCCAAAAGGTAGTTATTTAGCGTGCTGTCTTTCAAGATTGTGAAGATAATCGAATATTGCAATAGTATTTTTGTTTTAGGCATTACAAAAATATAGCCAACAACATCGTTTCATATCGCGGTTTTTCAGGGAACTAGCAAGAATAACAGAATACTTTTCTGTCGAAAGTTCTTAAACGCGTTGTCTTAAAACGGAAAAGAAAATGTGAATCTTGAAATGTCGTATTGGACAACGCTCACGGGAGATAAGTTGTATGGTGTGAGTCATCTTTTAGACAGCATTTTGTGCAGAAGGTTTGATACGTTGAAATATAGAAGAGGAGACTTTTATGAGTTTTCACTGGCTCAGAATTAAGTAAGTATGCTCATTATGAGATTTTTTCTTGTACAGCCTGGTTGATTTTTTTAAATATGTATTTTTCCAGATTGAAAGAAAAATACAAAATACAAGTTCAAACTTTACCTCCACATCAACGAAGACTTCATTGGTCACGTTGTTTTGTTTGCCAAACAAAAACTAGTTGAGCCATGGAAACTACTTTCTTGGTTGATAAATGTCTCCCTGTTCTTCCCTCAAGAGACTTAACGGTGATGCTCAGCTGCGATAAGGAGTCAGACCTATAATTAAACTGTCAGCGAGGAGTCACGAGAGGACAGAGGGGTTTTGGCCACCCCTGTCCTTTTCTTAGACTTGTTGATCTGGTCTAGGGTATGGATGGAGTGGACAGAGGGGATCACCAGGTCCCATTCTTTCCCGCCTACTTCCAATGTAGTTGGTTAATGTAGCCTGTTATGTATTATGACTGAGGAAGTTTGGCTAGTGTTTGTGACTACAGGTTTTCTGTTCATGTCTGTTTCTGCTTCTGTTTATGTTTGTCTGTATATGTCTGTATGTCTCTGTCTTTCTCTGTCTCTGTCTGTATTTCTCTGTCTGTCTCGTTCTTTCTTTCATTTTTTCTTTCTTCCTTTCTTTCTTTTTCCCTGTCACTATGTGTTTCTCTCTCTCTTTCTCTCTCCTCATCGCTGTCTGTTTGTCTGTCACTCTGTCTCTGTCTCTCTCTTTCTCTCATGTCTTTCGATTCATTTTAATTCGTGTCAACAGACAAACTATTGTTTTCACGACAAAAGGAAACTCGGAGTGCCAGAACTATGCATGAACGAGATCGATAATTTCATTTAAGAGATGTAAAACACTACATCAGCGTATACTGTTATTTTGTTTTTTGTCTGTCTCTGTTCTAGATTAATATTTCAAAACCGTCTCATGTATACATCGCTGTATAACATCAAAAACTGCCCTTTCCCTGTATGGATTTTCACTAGGGGATCCTGACCCACATCTTTGATGATATTGCCAGTGTGGCATGTGAGGGGGAGTCAACATATACAAGCCATTAGCAATGCTGGATCATAGTACGCTTACTGCACTGTCGATCATTCATGATGCGTTTCTGATAACAGATGCTGCGTTAACTTCTGTCTCTCTGTCTCTGACTCTCTCTGTGTCTCTCTCTGACTCTCTCTGTGTCTCTCTCTGACTCTCTCTCTCTCTCTCTCTCCCTCCCTCTCTCTCTCTGGAGAGGGAGGGGGGTGGGGGAAGGGATAGCCTGGGTGGTTAGAGCGTCGCGCATTGCGATCGTGTTCTGCTGACCCATGTTCGAATCCCGTTCAAAGGGATATTTTCCATTAGAGTTAACATATGTGCCAACTCCGCTCCCCACAAAAGTTTTGTATGTATGTATGTATGTATGTATGTATGTATGTATGTATGTATGTATGTATGATGCATGTATGTATGTATGTATGTATGTATGCATGTATGCATGTATGTATGCATGTATGTATGTATGTATGTATGTATATATGTATGTATGCGTATTTCTCTTTTTTTCATAAGCCTTTCTACCTCACCAGGCTGCAAACACAGGTCACTGCTCACAACAGGACAGATTCAGCCTGCACTAAGTGAGGGACCAGGACAGAGACGCCCCTCACCCACAAAATGCGTTTAGCTCGCTTGAAGCTTCCCCCTTTTACCGCGTGCACCCTCTTACACCCAAGGGAAAAGACACAGAAATCCGGTGTGTAGCGTAAACCGTGTGCGACGTATTGTGCAAAGTGAAACATGCCCTCTAATGGCTTTCTGAAACGAGCCAAACGAGATTGCAGATTCAGTTAGAGACCGTAAACGGCCGTTTTTAGCGTACATTTCTCGGCTTTTAACGGTTTAAAAGATTACGAAAGTGAACCTTTTTAAAAGACTACAACAACAAAAAAAGAAAAAAAAACCCACTGTCTTGCTATTTTCTTTTCTGACAGTTTTTTGGGGTCTCTGCTTTTAACGCTGCTTCTGCCGCATAATGCTCACTAATCCTTACAAAGTCTGGTGACAGGAAACAAAAAACATCTTCTGAAGGAGACGGAAAGATGCATACAAATAAAATACCAGGTTTGCAAACAAGTCAGAAAGACACGGCAATATAGATATATAGATAAATAAATAAATGAATGAGTAAATAATGAATAAATAAATAGATACCACACATCTAGAAATGAAATAAATGATAGAGAAGGAGGAAAGAAATTGTAAGTTAAAGGACAATGCAAAAATAATGTAAGGCAAAGCAGGGTTACTGTGGTGGTATAAGTTTAAATGATTGCAGCTCTTTGGTGGCTCTCTCTCTCTCTCTCTCTCTCTCTCTCTCTCTCCTCTCTCTCTCTCTCTCTCTCTCTCTCTCTCTCTCTATCTATCTATTTTATCTATCTATTTACTCTCTCTCTCTCTCTCCTC
>CM054141.1:5303577-5323577 GCA_028751875.1 Rapana venosa
TAGAACACAGCCGCCCCCCCCCCCCCCCCCCCCTCCGTCTCTGTCTGTCTCTGTCTGTCTGTCTGTCTGTCTGTCTGTCTCTCTCTCTCTCTCTCTCTCTCTCTCTCTCTCTCTCTCTCTCTTTTGATCCCCTATATCATCTCTCTCTTTCTTGATCCCCTATCCCATCTCATCTCTCTCGCTCTCTCGATCCCCTTTCTCAATCTCTCTCTCTCTCTCTCTCTCTCTCTCTCTCTCTCTCTCTCTCTCTCCTCTCTCTCTCTCCTCTCTCTCTCTCTCTCTCTCTCTTTTTTGATCCTCTTTCTCATCTCATCCCATCTCATCTCTCTCTATCTCTTTCTCTCTCTCTCTCTTTTGATCTTCTATCTCATCTCATCTCTGTCTCTCTGTCTCTCTCTGTCTCTGTTCTCTCTCTCTCTCTCTCTCTCTCCTCTCTCTCTCTCTCTCTCTCTCTCTCTCTCTCTCTCTGCCCACCACTCCCACTCACCGAGGCCAGGTGCGGACAAATCACCCTCTCTCCCCCCCTCTCTCTCTCTCTCTCTCTCTCTCTCTCTGCCCACCAGTCTCACTCACTGAAGCCAGGCGCGCGGGGGGGATGGACAAATCACGGGAACCCCCACAAGAAATGAACCAACTCGGCTGAACACAGCCCGAGGTAGAGAAGAAGCCAGACTAAGTGTTGCTTGACCTAGCCGGTCCTGGTAACCCAGTACCCATGGCAAACTGCTCCCCTTGTCGGGGACACGATCTCTACTGCGCTACCACTACCACTAGCGTGGTTTCCGAGTGTACGCGACGCACGTGCACAGACCTAAAAGCGTATCTGGGCAACCCTGCTTGGCTTTGGTTTCCCTAGGTTTCTGTGTGTACGTTGTCCTATCGTGTTGCTGACGAAAGTCCTGATTTATCGAGTTTTAAAGGTGCAGTTTGCAGGTTTGAGGGTGACTTGTGTGTGTGTGTGTGTGTGTGTGTGTGTGTGTGTGTGTGTGTGTGTGTGTGTGTGTGTGTGTGTGTGTGTATGTGTGTGTGTGTGTGTGTGTGTGTGTGTGTGTGTGTGTGTGTGGTGTGTGTGTATGTGTGTGTGTGTGTGTGCTCTTCTCCGTTTGGAACGTAACTATTTAGTTCTGTATTCTTTTTTTTGTTTTTGTTTTTGTTTTTTTGTTCTGTATTCTTTATAATTAAAAGTTTAGTAGTGCCGTGATTCATAAGAACATTTCAGAGGTACATGTAATGTCAATAAAATGTGCAAAGAATGTTCTGTGTGCTTCTTCTTCCTTTTATGTCATGTTTCTCCCAGGGGAGGTTTGACATTGATGAGCCTTCTCCATCTCTCTCTGTTTTGAGCATCCTCCTTATTTATACCCCTTTCTCTAAGATCTTCTGCAGTGCAGGTAGCCCAGGTTTTTCCTTTGGTCTCTTTCCATCCACTACGAAGTTCATTGCTCTTTTTATGATGTGGTGGTCTGCTTTCCGTTGAACGTGCCCAAACCAGCGCAGTCTATTGGTACTAGCTGCAGACTTCAGATCATCAACTTTGCACATTCTTCATAGTTCTTTATTTGTGATCCTGTCTTCCCATTTGATATTTGTCATGTAGCATAGCATTCGGTTTTTACAGCTCTTCAACAAACGTTGGACGGTTTTTGTGAACACCCACGTCTCCGAGCCATACAGGAGAACAGGTCTAATGCAGGCCTTATATATCAGACAGCGTCTGATTTTTTGATTTCCGAGCAGATTGCCAATTCTATTCATTTCTTCCAAGCACTCGCAATCCTGGTTCTGACAGCTAACTCAGATTTTGCTTCGCAGCTCATCATCTCTCCCAGGTAGCAGAATTCGTCTACCACTTCTATTTTCCCTTGTTCAAATTCTAGCTCCTCCTTTCCTGCATCGGTATTGTCTTCACCCTTCTTATTCATACAACTGGGGCAGACTGTGTGCTTGATATGCAGCATAATCATTCAGTTCTCTACTGTTTGTCTGTGCCAGTGTACTCCGAAGAAAGCCGCTGAAATAAAGGAAGTCTCTTCACCTCCTTGTGAATGAGATATTTCTAATGAAAAGATATTCCTACTTGAATATAGCGATTATTTTCCGATCATTTATTTTTTTGTTAGAAGTAGGTAACTTAGAAGTAGATAACTTAGTAAGCAATGTATAATGCTCTCTTTATTTTCACACCAACAATAAAGGTTCACAGAAAAATACACCTTGGTTTAACTGTTAAAAAGTTACACAGGCTACTAAACATGTGCTGAGAGCAGTTCTTAAAACTTTCAAGCCCATGTCAATATGAATTACTTTGAGCGCTTTGATTTGTTGCTTAACCAGATTCAGCGCTATATAAATTCCATAGATTATTATTATTATTATTATTATTATTATTACTATTATTAATTACTTCCCTTTAAAAAATCACAGCGTCCATTATTATGACAGCATTACGGGTATAAACTTCTACTGTTTGAAAGAAAAAATACAACAACATTGATAGTTTGGGGGAGTACATAACACAATTCATTGAATACATAAATCAAACTGGCATTTTGTAGGAATGAACAAAACGGCTCCTAAAATATGTAAGTAATGTATTAACTATATAACACGAATGGCTTCAAACTACATATTTTTTTTACGATGGTAAGTATCTCAACAACCTCTCTCTGGAATCCTATCTTCGTGAGAGTATACCTTTTACGGGACAGGTAAAGGTGTTCCTATAACGTATCCGGTCGTTAGGGAGCGAGACGTCAGAGACCTCAGCTTCTCTAGGGGCCAGCATATTGAGGGCGGCGCCCATCTCCTCTCCCTCACCCCTTTACCTTCCCTGACCTTAAGGAGGGCAGGTACCCATTTACGGCTGGGTGAACTTGGCGACTGTACGGAAGCTAAGGCGCGCAAACGGTCGCCCATCCACTTGATAACCACGATGAACGTTGTTTAGCCTAAGCTTTGGGAAAAGCGAGTGCTCTGACCACTGAGCTATCCGTCCCCTAGAACAAAAGATTACGCACATTTCATTATATTTGTGTGGGCAATTTGAAGATTGGCGTTGAAAGAAAGATACAGTCAATGGAGATATGGTGCTTTCGCAAACATCTCGGTATCTCATACAGTGATCACAGTCCTTCGGATGAGACTATAAGCCGAGGTCCCGTGTGCGAACGCACGCAGAACATCTTGCGCACACGTTAAATCCTGCTCCGCTTTTCGTAAGAGTAGGCCATCGTGTGCGGTGGGAACGGATGACAGAAATTACAAAACCACATACACACGGGGACTGGATGTAAAAATACAAAAAAGTGCTTATTCCATTATCCTCGATTTAAAAGAATAAAATAAAAAATAAAATAAAATAAATCATATAACCGACGAGGAAGTGAAAACCAGATATGAAAACGCCATTGGGCCATTTGAAAACCTCATGATGTCGGTGGATAAAAAACAACAACAACCCCGCAAACTAAAGTGGTACGAGCACGTCACACGAACATCTGGACTGGCCAAGACTGTCCTGCTACAGGGAACAGTACAAGGAGGGAGACGAAGAAGAGGCAGACAGAGAAAACGATGGGAAGACAACATCAGAGAGTGGAACTGGTCTTACGTGGAAAGACATACCATGGAAAGCTGAGAACACCGAAAAGTGGAGGAAGCTGGTTGCAACAAAATCTTCAGTTGTTCCCCAACGATCGACCAGACTACAGGAGAAGAGGTAGTCAAGTGAAAGATGCGGGCAAAGTACCAAAGCCTGTATCAAATCGTTTTGACATCTTTTTTTTTTATCAGCTCTATCTTCATCCGTGAAGTTATAAGAACTTACCCTCTTCGTTATAGAAAGGAAAAAAACAACTCTGAAACCGGTATGTGGTTGCCTACATGTCGAAGTACTTGACAGCAACACACGTCTCATCCAGGGTGTCCTAAGAGTCTCAGAGTGATTTCTATATGTGATGTGTAGCCACCAGCGTGTTGGGCTGGGGAACGCCCAACACTATTAACATTCGGTATGGAATATTTTGTTTTGGCTTCCTGGAAATTCTTCATTTGTATTGTACGTTGTGTTGGAACTGTCACGCACGAAAAAAAGAGTGATTTTAATCTAAAACCAGTTAGTTTGGTTTCCGCTGTATAGGGGGGGGGGGGGGGGGGGGGAGAATTTGTTTGTGAAACTGTAGGTTTACAACGGTTTAACACGAAGGCATGTTGCGCGTGTGTTTGTTTGTGCGCGCGCGCGCGCGCGCGCGCGCGCGTGGTGTGGTGTGTGTGTGTGTGAAAATGAGAGAGAGGTTTAATTTGATTTTGCAATTTATTTAATTTTATTCTATTATATCGAGGATAATGGAATAAGAACTTTTGTGCTTTTTACATCCAGTCCCCGAGAGAGAGAGAATAGAGAGAGAATGAATGAATGAACGAATGAATGAATGAATGAATGTTTGCATAAATGATCTTTTTCTATAAATGAATAGTTTTTTATAAAGGGAAAAGAAAAGGCATACACCATTGCTTTTTACATCCAGCCTTTAGGCAAGAAAAATTAATAATAGTCAAATAAGCAAATCGATACAAATTAAAAGAGACACACAGACAGACACACAGACAGAAAAAAACAAAGAATATGTGTGTGTGCGAGCGTGCGTGCGTGCGTGCGTGCGTGCGAGCACGCCTTCGAGGGCATGAACATAAAGGAATGTGTGATGCAGTTACAATTGGATATAAGAACTCTTAACCTGATTAGGGCCTTTAATGTGTGTGCGAAAATTTATTGCATGCGTGCTTCCACGACTCTCTTAGATTTGTGCTTGCACGACAGCAGGTCCCATTGATGCATGCACACACACACACACACACACACACACACACACACACACACACACACACACACACACACACACACCACACACACACACACACAGAGCCAATTGTGTCCTCTGTCTGTCTGTCTGAGATCTGTCTCCATGTCTCTTTGCGTGTATATTTCTTTTTGACTCCCTCTGTCTCTTTCCGTCCGTCTGTTTCTGTCGGTCCTTCTCTCTCTCTCAATCTCTCTCTCTCTCTCTCTCTCTCTCTCTCTTCTCTTCTCTCTCTCTCTCTCTCTCTCCTCCTCTCTCTCTCTCTCTCTCTCTCTCTCTCTCTCTCTCTCTCTCTCTCTCTCTCTCCTCTCTCTCTTCTCTCTCTCTCTCTCTCTCTGCTCTCTCTCTCTCTCTCACTCTCTCTCTCTCTCTTCTCTCTCTCTCTCAATTCTCTCTCTCTCTCTCTCTCTCTGTTTCCATTGTCATATTCTCTCTCTTCTCTCTCTCTCTCTCTCTCTCTCTCTCTCTCTCTCTCTCTCTCTCTCTCTCTCTCTCTCTCTCTCTCTCCCTTTGTTTCTACTGTGTGAGAGTATAAGTATTGGGCTATTATTAAGATGTATCCCTACGGGCGGAGACTGGATGTAAAAGAGCACATGAGTGTTTATTCATTATCCTCGAAATAAAAGAAATTGTCATTGTCTCTGTCTGTCTGTCTGTGTCTGTCTGTCTGTATCTCTGTGTGTCTCTTTCTCTTTTTTCTCTTTTGACCTCTCCTCTTTCCACGTTTCCACGCGCACACAGACACAGATACACAACACATACACAGACACACACATACACACACACACAACACACACACCACAAAACACACACACACACACCACACACACCTCACACGCTCCATGTTTTATACCGGCTTATCCAAAAATAAATTTTATATTCTCTAAGAATGTTGGAGTTTTTTACCCCCCTCAAAATCCTGGATTATCCGTGGTCACTTTGAAATCCGAATAAAATAAAACCCATGCGTTTTCTGCCTCTGGAAACCACTATTTGGAATCATCATCTTTTTCGACTTAAAAAAACAACGAACTGTTTTTGGGCATACACATACAAAGCAAGTGAAGACAGCGAAATGAGCCAGCCAAAGCACATAGAGAGAGACAGAGAGAGAGACAGAGAGAGAGAGAGGGAGAGAGAGAAGGTTATATATATTAAAAAAAATTCTTTTATATCGAGGATAATGGAATAAGCACATGTGTTTTTTTACATCAAGTCCCCGTGTGTATGCGGTTTTGTAAATTCTGTCATCTGTTCCCACCGGCACAAATGGCCTATTCTTACCAAAAGCGGAACGGGATTTAACGTGTGAGACCCGAGAGAGAGAGAGAGAGAGAGAGAGAGAGAGAGAGAGAGAGAGGGGGGGGGGGGAGAGACAATGACAATAGTTTATTGTGATTTAAGCAGTTACGCCCGTTCACAAGGGGACAGTGGGATAGGGACTGGGCACAACACATATATTGAACGATAACAACAACAGCAACAGATATGGTTGTAGCCCAAATGATCTTCATGACATGGATTCCACGTCATGGTACAGAGATAGAGATCCAGAGTCAGACACAGCATTGCAGCAAAGTGTTCAGTCAGGCAGGGCCACTTACTCGTGCTATTTTGTGAGAGGGA
This sequence comes from Rapana venosa, assembly GCA_028751875.1. Taxonomy (NCBI): domain Eukaryota; kingdom Metazoa; phylum Mollusca; class Gastropoda; order Neogastropoda; family Muricidae; genus Rapana; species Rapana venosa. The sequence goes on from CM054141.1 coordinate 5,310,063, forward strand.
GAGAGAGAGAGAGTGAGAGAGATAGAGAGAGAGAGAGACGGAGAGAGAGAGGGAGAGAGAGAGAGAGAGAGAGTGGGGGAGAGAGATAGAGACAGAGACAGAGAAAAGACTATCAAGCAAATTCACATTGCCGCGTTTTGTATAATGATTTTGATAACTTCTTTTTTGCTCAGGATTGGTTTCTTTTTTTATAAGTTGCTTCTGCGCGCTTGGTACAATATAAGTGAGAGGGGTTGGAGGCACGAAAACTAGTTTCGGAAGTATGGAAGTAAAAATGACACGGTGACCCTATACAAGAAGACACAAACACGGAGTCTGCGGCTACCCTGAGATAATACTGAGCTTTGGAATAATAATTCTTACTAGGTGATGTAAACTTATTCGTCGTGGTCAAACGCTCAGACAGCGACTATTGTTGTTTGTCATATAAGCCAAAATGCACTGCACTGTCGTTAAACGCCTGACAAGCCTGACGGTCACCCATCCACTTTGCAACCACAGCGTAATTCTCCTGTAGCTTGAGGAGAGCGAATGAGCGCTCTGATCACTGAGCCATCCCGTTCCCCATGTCTACTTCGGAACAAAGGATTTTCAGTCAGGAGAACACGGTGCTGAAAAGACTGTCAGCCTGTAATCATATGATTATGAACATCTATTTTAAAAATATTTTTCTTTTATTTCGAGGATAATGGAATAAACATTCATGTGCTTTTTGTACATCCAGTCTCCGTGTATATGCAGTTTTGTCAGTATTGTCACCCGTCCCCAGAGGTACACAGTGGCCTACTCTTCTGAAAAGCGGAACGGGGTTTGGAACGTGCGCGCAAGATGTTCTGCATGCGTTTGCAGACGGGACCTCGGTTTATAGTCTCATCCGAAGAACTTTTGAGGGAAGAGTGGAGTCGGCACTGATGTTAACTCCAGAGGACAAATCCTCTCGAACGAGATTCGAACCCGGGTCAGCAGACCACGAGCGCAATGTGCATCACTCTAACCACCAGGCTATCTCATCTCCGCAGCTGTTACACTAGCAGGATCTGGACCACGTCCACTATCAGAGACTGTGTTGCTGTGTGGAGTAGATCGATCCTTCAGCTTCAATCCACGGTCCAGATGCTTCTGCTTCCAATGTGCTCCACGTTCCTCGGCTAGAGCTCCGAGGTTCACCAATGGTGAGATTTTGCGTACGCGACCGTTTTTACCCACCACACTTGTAGCCGCATCCCGACTTTGGAGATTATGTACTGGGTATGTTTGTGCTTCTGTAACCCATCAAACGCTGACATGAATAGCGGAATCTTTAACGTGTGTTTTTGATCTTCTGCATGTGCATAAATAACAACGAAGGGAATTAAGGCACTGGCAAGTTTAAGTTGACCTGGAAGATCGTGAAAAACAAACAAATCCCCACACTTTATTTACCAGACGCCGCCGAGATTCGAACCCACGACTTAATGAACACGTGGGATTAAAGTAGAACTGTCTTAACTACTTGGATATAAAGTCCACAGCTTCGGAGTTTAAAATGTAAGACGTTCTATCACTTAAAATATAGGATTCTTATTACAGAAAGTGATATGTGTGCAGGCTTTTTCGTTGTCTCTAATCATTATTGTCATTGGTAGTTAGTGGAAAAGTCTGTGAAACTTTACATTTTTGAGATATTATAGTTGTTCAGAGTAGGAAGAGCTCGTATAGGGAGTTTGGGTGGAAACAAAGGGAAGAAGAAGATGATGGGAAAGAAGAAGGCGAAGATGATGATGAAGAGGAAGAAGAAGAAAGGAGAAGAGGATGATGATGATATATCAGTCAAAATTATTATCGCTTTTATGATCACGGAGGCAATATCAGGGCTGTCACTTCTTTGAAAAGATCGAAGAAACACAAGAAGAAGAAGAAGAAGAAGAAGAAGAAACAACAAAAAGAAGGCAAATAAGAAGTAGAAAGGAGAAAGAAGAAGTAGAACGAGAAGAATACGAAGAAACATAATAAGAAGAAGGAACATAAGAAGACGGCAAAGAAGAAGAAAGGAGAAGAAGCTGAAAGAGGAGGAGAAGAAGAAGAAGAAGAAGAAGAAGAAAAAAAAAGAAGACCATCACCACCACCACCACCACCACTTAGCAACTACATCAACAACAGCAACAAGAAAAAGATCAATGACAAGAAGAAACATAACGAGAGAGAGAGAGAGAGCGAAGTGGAAGACTTGAAATAGAAGATCCAAGCAAGAATATAGTATAGAGGAGGACAGAGTACATACACGTTCATAAAGAAGAAGTGCTTACGTTTGTCTTTACACGCGATGTAAAGACGAAATCGCTTCAGAGCTAAACCATTCAGTTTCTCTCTTCAACGCACCGAGTGCAGTGAATGTTCATAGTGTTCAGAGAAAGGATGGCAAGAAATGGAGATACTTTCTTAAATACAAGTAACTCTTTTATCTATTGTAAAAAGAATATCAGATCTTTCAACTTTTTGGGGTCAAAGAATACATAATTCTGAACAAACTTTTCAGTTCCTTATTTTTGAAATTCGTATTTTGAACAAAAGCAATTTTGTATACTTGATAATGGTGATAAAAATCGGACTTTTTTCAAAGCTGTCCTATTTTCCAAGGTATATCCTATTGCATTCTGTTGCATTGTATTATATAAGGCTTTGTTCTATGTAAATGTTATGGCATATATTTGTGGCAGAACTCTCTTCGTGAGCATAATGCTTTTGTACATGAGGAGAGTATGTCGAAACCCTCAAGTATGGTGCATGGGTAAGCATGTTTGATTGGTGACTGGAAGGTCGTTGGTTTGAATCTTGATCAAGGCGTGGTGTTTTCAGACTTCCATTTCATCCTTCTTTGCTGTGAGCTCACTGGAAAGACGAGAGCCACACAGTCTAGCATCTTTCACTTCACGGATGCTAGTTTGAGAGAGTCGTTTAAACAGGTCGACTAACATTGCTAGCTTTATACCTTAAAAGTCTGGTTTTGGAGCTGGAATATATTCAAGTAGGACGTGTATACTAGACCTTCAGCAAACAATAATAAAGGTAATACACTTAAAAAGGACTTCCATATCACCGTCATCGTCATCATCATCATCGTCATCATCATCACTCCCACCACCACCATCACCACCACCACCACCATCATCGTCATCATCATCATTAGCAGCAGCAGCAGCATCATTATCACGATCATCAACACAACACTAACGAATATTCCATAATAGAAAAAACCCAACTACTATTTCATTTTGTGACCTCTATTCTCATGATAACCACAGCCGCTGTTTCCCCATCACTTTCATATTGTAGTTAAAGTTTTGAAGTAAGTCTTCGAGTTGTAGAGCCCTACAAGACAGCCGCTTGGGAGATGCGGCTCTGGTTGCCACCCCGGGTATCTTTTATTTATTTATTTTTTTATCTTATCACTTTAAGTCACGAGATTTCTCTGCGTGAAATTCGGGCTGCTCTCCCGGGGAGAGCGCGTCGCCACAAGAGCAGCGCCACCCTTTCTTTTTTTTTTTTTTTGGGGGGGCGGGGTTTGTATTTGTTTCCTTATCGGAGTGGCTTTTTTCTAAGAATTTTGCCAGGGACAACTCTCTTGTTGCCGTGGGTTCTTTTACGTGCGCTGAATAATTTTGAGTAACACACGGGACCTCGGTTTTTCGTCTCATGCGAATGACTAGCGCCCAGACCACCACTCATGGTCTCATAGTCTAGTTTCGGGCCCAAAGCGGGAATCGAACCACCGCACACTTCCGACCCGGACTTTTCGCTTTCTAGGCAGGCGCATTACCTCTAGACCACCGAAGGTATCCTTTTGAGCCTAGCACGCTGACTTAGCTATTACTGCCTTCAGTAGGGAGCTTAGAAGGTAGTGTCCTCTTTCTATTATGCCAGAACTGGCAACACTGAACACTGCCGAAGTGAACAGCCTGTAGATAGGGGCTTGACGAGGGCTCAACACTTTATTTATTTATTCTTTTATATCGAGGATAATGGAATAAGCACTCATGTGCTTTTTTTTACACCCAGTCCCCGTGTGTATGCGTTTTTGTAAACTTTGTCATATGTTCCCACCGGCACAAAATGGCCTACTCTTTCGAAAAGCGGAACAGGATTTAACGCGTGCGCAAGATGTTCTGCATGCGTTCGCACACGGGGCCTCGGTTTATAGTCTCATCCGAAGGACTTTGACATTCATTCGATTTTTTTGGCCAAACTGGGAAAAAGGGCGAGGCTGGGAATCGAACCCAGAACCTCTCACGGTTTACTTGTTGGCAGGCAAACGTCTTAACCATCCTGCCACCTTGCGAAACTCGTGTAGTAAACGTCTGGCTTTGTTGTTGTTGTTGTTGTTGTTGGGGAAGGTTCTTTCGTTACTCGTCACACTGATAAAATCACTACCAGGGTGGAAGTACACACTGCCCGAGAAGCTAGCGCGTGCGTTTGTTTTCCCAGTACCTCGTCACATAGGCAGCCACACTCCGACTTCTGAGGATTTCTCCCACCTTTTGATGTAGATTACTGGGTTGTTACGCGAAGAGTTTGTCCAGACTGAACAGAAAAGTATCAGGGTTACATTGTAGAATATAACATTATTTTGTAATAATTATTGTCCTTGGCCTTTTTGCTCATATCAATAACTGACGAAGGTTTTGTCTGAGCCATCTCTCTCTCTCTCTCTCTCTCTCTCTTCTCTCGTCTCTCTCTGTCTCTCTCTCTCTCTTCTCTCTCTCTCTCTCCTCTGTGTCTGTCTTTTCCTCTTCTCTCTGTCTGTCTTTCTCTCTCTGTCTCTGTCTCTCTCTATCTGTCTCTGTCTCTCTGTCTGTCTGTCTTTCTCTCTCTGTCTGTCTCTCTTCTGTCTTTCCCTCTCTCTCTCTCTCTCTCTCTATCTCTCTCTCTGTCTCTCCTCTCTCTCGTCTCTCCCTCTCTCTCTCTGTCTTTCTCTCTATCTCTCTCTCTCTTCTTTTCTGTCTCTCTCTCTCTCTCTCCTCTCTCTCTCTCTCTCTCTCTCTCCTCTTTCTCTTCTCTGTTTCATCTCTCCTGTATCTTCTCTCTCTCTCTGTCTCTCTCCTCTCTGTATCTTCTCTCTCCCTCTCTCTCTGTTTGTCTCTCTCTCTGTCTCTGAGTTTACCCCGTGGCTACACTGGTGTGGCTGGAAATCTGAGAGAGACATAAACGGCACGGAAGCAGCATGAAGAATTAGTAATAAAAAGTAATGGAGAACAATAACAACAGCAACAACAACAACAATAACAACAACAACAAAACCCAGGAAATGTGTGTTGCCATATTCATACCCCAGCATTTATTCCCCCACCCACTGAATCTTAGCTTGATATTGTAACACATTCGTTTATACATGAAAATAACTTGTTTTTGTTTCCGCGGCTTATTCCGGAGTTGTTCCTTCCCCCCGCCCCCCACCCCGCCTTTGGGGTGTGTAGGAATCACTTAATGTCCTGGGTTCTTTAACGCGCACTAAAACACGTTATTCTCAAGACACCATCAAAATCAGCCTTATCGTTAACCCCCAAGGCCATACATATCCTTAACGTTTTTATAGAAAAACGGAAAGGGGGGAAAAACAATGATTGAACGAGAACGAAATCAACAACATCATGATGCTTCCAAATAGGAGACGTTTCATGAGCAGTAGGAGGGGCAAAAGGATGGTGCGGGAAAATGGGCAGTAATGTGTGCTTGTTGCGGCGTGTAAGGAGAGCCTATAATATTATTGAGTGTGGGCTGGCCACTTCTAAGGCCTGTAGATTTCTCTCTGTGTAAGGCTTCGCTGCCGTCTTTTTAACCTGGCTTTTCTTGCCTTTTATAATAATTTTGTCTCTATAATGTTATGTTTTCTCGTCTTGTCTTTCTGTCTGTTTTCCTCCTTTATTTCCATCTCTCTCTCTACCTGCTTCATTTTTTCTGTCTGTATCTCTTTCTGTGTCGTGTTGTGTGTGTGTGTGTGTGTGTTTGTGTGTGTGTTGTGTGTGTGTGTGTGTGTAGGGGGGGGGGGTAAGTGGGTGGGGGGTGCGTGTCTGTGTGTGCGTGTGTGTGCATGAGTGTGTGTGTGTGTGTGTGTGTGTGTGTGAATGCGCGCGCGCGCTGGTCTTCTTATTCTTCTTTTTTTCATACGTGCGTGAATGCATGTATGCATGCGTATGTTCACATTCTTTTAACGTCTTTTCACAAGTTGTGATATTAGATGAAACGCATGCGTACGTAAGCATGTATGTGTGTGTGTGCATGTGTGTGTAATCGCGTGCGTGCATACGCGTACACCGGTACTTATGCACACATTTATAAAACGTTTTGGGTATTTTCCTGTCAGAAATATATATTTTTTTGAATAGTTTTTTTTAAAGTTTAACTTAGATATTAATGTTGCTCTTGGTTTGGGAGCAATGAAACATGCCATTTGCATAAATCACCTAACGTATCTTTACTTAAGTCTATCACGAGACCCACACTCACACACTCGGGTATCGACCCTGTGATCCGTGGTGCAGGAATAATGTGGCGTCAGGAATGGGTAGACACGCTGGCCTGTGTGCATAATGCATTTCTGTTGCATGATTTGCAAAGGAGCCTTTTAACGGCCAGGTCCTCGGTCCCTGCTTGCAAGGAGCGTCTTCTCTCTTCCCCTCTGTCTCTCTTACTCTCTGTCTCTCCTTCTCTGTCACTCTCCTCTTTTTCTCTGTCTCAGTCACTCTCTGTGTCTTTTTTTTCTCTGTCTGTCTGTCTGTCTTTCTGTCTCTCTGTGTCACTGTCTCTGTCTGTCTTTCTGTCTCTCTCTGTGTCTCTCTCCTCGAAATAAAAGAATAAATAGATGAATAGATGAATTTTTCTCTGTTTCTGTCTCTGTTTCTGTCTCTCTGTCTCCCTCTCTGTCTCTCTCTTTCCTTTTCTCTGTCTCCCTCTCCCCCCTCTCTCTGTGTGTTGTATATATCTCTGTCTGTCTCTTTGTGTCTCTCTGTTTGTCTGTGTGGGTGTTTCTATGACTTTCTGTCTTTCTTTCTTTCTTCTCTCTCTCTCTCTCTCTCTCTCTCTCTCTCTCTCTCTCTCTCCTCTCTCTCTCTCTTTCTCTCTCTCTCTTTCGCTGCCTGTCTCTGTCCCTAGCACTCTGTATCTCTCTCGTCTCTGTCTGTATATCTCTCTCTTGCTTTCTCTCTCTCTCTCTCTCCCTCTCTCTCTCTCTTCTCTCCTCTCTCTCTCTTCTCTCTCTCTCTCTCTCTCTCTCTCTTTCCATCTCTCTCAGTGTAGGAACTTGAACAGCAGGAAACCATGCTAAGGTTTCCAGGGACATGCTCTTTGTGTTGTGTTTTTCTAACTTCCCCCTCTGCAGCCCCACTGACCACAACTTTCTCTCCCCAGTCTGGGTATTTCCCTCAAGTGCAATGTACACAGAGGGGGGTCCTGTCAGTGATGCCCTATGTCCACAGTGCCGTGTTTTAAACAAACGTTTGTGTTGGCGCAGATATGTATGTCTAAGCAGGGAGACACTTGGGTGCCTACTTGAATTCCAATGCTTGTGAGTTGCCACTGCGGGTTAACGGAAACTTTTTCACACCCACATCGTGATTGCAGCTTGGTTGTTGTTTTTAAAGAACCTAGTGATATATGACAAAACCTTTTCGTCCACCGCTTAGACAGCATCTTCTGAGGCCCTGACAAATGCTGCCGTGTGCTGAAGGCCCTCCAGGGGTCCGAAGAGTTTGTCCCTTATCGGCAGCAGGTCAGTAGGCCAGATATCGGCCCTCAGATTTTGGTGTGTTGGACAGACAGGTCTGGAGGAAGGTTTCCACTGCCGTGGGAGAAGTGCCACAGGGGCTCGCCTCAGAAATCACCAATGTGGAACTTGGTAAACATGTGAAGTCTGAGTCTGCAGTGTCCAGTCCTCAGCCTCACAGTTGTTACTTGGTCTTCTCTGGGGAGGAGGTAGTAATCATCCTTACTGTTGAAATTAGGGTTTGCTGCTGAAGTCATCTTCTCTTTTGCTTTTCCTTCACTATTGTCTTTGCCTCTTCATGTCTTCACCCCCTGCTCCTCTTGAGGCATCTGACCTCCTATCCTATGGCAGAATCTAGAACCTTAGTATTATGTCTGTAATCACGTAGAATAGAGAGAAAGAAGCTGTTTGCAACATCTTCAGTGATGCCCCAAAGCTGTACTAGATAAGGTGAAGGAGAATAGAAAAATCATGTATAATTTATGTGGTTATTATTTGAATAGAAAAATTATGCTCAAATTATGGTGATTATTATTTGAAAATCTGCTCGCTCGTTGCTTAGCTTTTTGTGGCCATTGTATCCCAAAGTCCAGACTGCAGTGGTGTGGGTTTAAGATGATAGCTGCTTTGTTTTGGAGACAGTGTTTTCACTGGCTGCGTTACAATGCTGGTTGAATTTGTGATGGTTGTGAGCAGTATGATGATACGAATCACCTCAAGTTTTCCAAGTGGGTAGTGTGTGAAGTGGGTGGGGGGGTTTGGGAATAGTGTGGGGGTGGGTGTGTGTGTGGGGGGGGGGGGGGGGGGGTTTGTCTGAGTGTTTGGTAAGTAAGTGTGTGTGTGTGTGTGCGTTTTCTTTAATTTAAAAATCTCTTCACCAAAGGGGACATTAGACCGTTTGTGTGGTGTGTGTGGGGGGGGGTGGGGGGGGGGGGGGGGGTAAGTAAGTGCCCTGTGTGATGTGAGCGTTTTCTTTAATTTAACATCTTTTCACCAAAAAAGTGACATTGGGACACCTTGTGTGTGTGTGGGGGGGGGGGGAGGGGCGGGGTTTGGTTGGATAAGTAAGTGTGTGTGTGGTTATTTTGGGGTGTTTTCTTTAATTTAACATCTCCTCACCAAAAGTGACATTATACGCGTTTGTGTGTGTGCGTTTGTGTGTCTGTGTGTGTTTGTCTGTGTGTGTGTGTGTGTGTATGACTGTGTCTGTGCGAGCACTCACTCATGTGTGTGAATATTAGACAAATATTTTCTGGCCCTTCAACAACAAGTTGTTTTTGGACTCTTTCACTCTGTTGCCTCTTAATACCATTACTGTCTAAGCGACTCCAATTCGTCCAAATGAATTCACAACACTTGCAGCCATTTTTAAAGAGGGATGACATGTTTGTGTTTGAAGATGCTTGCTGGGTCTCACGGGACAAGTGTGAAAGAACGATTTATTGGATGATATGCAAGCAGCGTTTAACATCCCTCGACAGTCAACGTCAAAGAGCGAGGGACCCCACACACCACACACACACACACACACCACACACACACACCAAACCAACACACACACACACCACACACACACACACACACACGCCCCCAACACGAAACGCACGCACACACTCACACACACACACACAAGTTTCTTTTGCCAAAACATTCAAAATGCAATCTCGCAGAAATCTACGTAAAGACTGGAGTAGAGACATACGTTTAATATTTTGTTTATATGCACAAGACATTATCCATAGCACCGCTTGAGAAACGATCGTAATGCTACAAGTTACACAATATTAAACACATGAGTAAGAAGCTTGAATAAGCATAAATGTCAATACAAACAAACTTCAGGTTTGAAATGTTTTGCTAAAGAACTGGCTCATTTTGACGGTATAACGATCTGTTTCAGAGTCTGTCAAAATCTCTCTTTTAAAATATTTTGGGTTTGACAGGGATAAGTTTCAAAATAGAAATTGCTGCATTTCAATCGGAATGAAACGGCCTTAGTGTTACGTTCTAGATTTACAAAACAGACTGAGAGAGAGACAGAGAGAGAAAGAGAGAGAGAGAGAAGAGGGGAAAAGAGAGAGAGAGAGAGAGAGAGAGAGAGAGAGAGAGAGAGAGAGATCAAAGCATCTCATTCTAACAACAGGAGCCCAAGTTGTGCTGATGTAAATACAGAGGATTTTTTTTCCCGAGGGCCACACACACACACACACACACACACACACACACACACACACACACAACACACACACACACACACACACACCCACTTGAAAGACAGCGTTGCTGTCTGGACATCCAACAAGGAAGAAGAAGAAAAAGAAGAAGCAAGCTTCTAAACATAAGTGATATGAGGGGTTTCACCAGATGAAGAAGTGGCTTAAAGATCCCACAGCAAGTTTGTTGCTACGCAAGTCTTGCTAATGTTTACCAAGCTGATCACAAAGGACGTTGAGGCAAAACAGCCACTGCACTCAAACAGTTCTTTAGGCAAAAATTCAGGAAAATAGACGCGTAGGAGTCCACAGATAAAAGCAAACCTGCCCACCTATCAGCATTCACGGAATGGATAGAACAAATCTTAAAGAAAAACACTGGATTTAGCACAAAACTGACAATAAGACAGAAACTAGGAAATGGAAAAAAAATTGTATAGTGCTCCGATAATTCTGCAGGGAGGTAGGGGGGACAGACGACATACTACTTGTCAGATCCAGGTTTTCACGGAATGTTATTATAATGCTCATGTTTGTTATTGATGGTTCACGCCTGGATAACACATTGCGATATAAAACTTGTTTGCAGATAAGCGTAGTCTTTTTGTCCTTGGCCTTAAAATGTAACAGTTTGGTCATATCCATACAGGGGAAGACCTGCTCAAAGCCACGCAAACAACACGCTATATACAGGATGGAATTCATGACCCTCTACGTACGTGTGCCTTTTAAAGAGAAAACAACGTCGTAGAGCATTTCATTGAAAATGGCCAGCGGTTATGCTGGAATCATTTTCTACTGGGTTTCCTCCCACTGTCTTGTTTTCATGCAGGAGTTACTGCTATGTCCCCAGCTTATTGGGGGGAGAGGTAACATGAGGAATGCGTGAGTTTGCCAAATGCCGCATCGTCTTTTACCTGTGTAAACGGTAATAACGCAAACAGCTCTCAAACGCGCTAGATGCGGCATTAACCAGCTTGAAACCTGTAAATAAATTCCAACAAGATCTCCCGCATATTATAGGGTAAAGCCCCAACTGAATACACGCATGTTAACTGCATCAAGGAGCGTCACAAAAATAATGTGGACAATGCAATGAAGGCCTCGTCGAGTGTGTGCAGGCTTGAAATAGCGATCTTCTAACAGCGCAATCAGCGATACAAGATGGGCCAATGTCGGAGTGTTTGTAATGACCTGCTGAACTGCAGAAGCTGGGCCTTAAAAACTGGGTTTATTGGCGCTTAAGTGCGACAAGCACTTCGGGAGCCACGTATACTGCAAGCGTGTTGACGTGAATAATAAATGGATGTTCGTGATAATGGATATCATGATTATTATTGTTATTGTTATCGGTGTGGAGACGTTGTTATGCTTATAGAGCGGGGGGTTTATTTTCTGTGTTGATTATAAAATGTGCAGCAGTTATCTGATATTCTCCTTATTGTTGCCGGTGTTATTGTTATTGTGATCATTTTCATCATCGTTATGTCATTGGTGATATTATCATATTGTTTATTTTATTTTATTGCATTACTATTCTTATTAGCATGATGATAATGAAGATGATGATGATGATGATTGTTGTAGTTGTTGTTGTTATCATCATCCCTAACTTCTACCGGATTTACAGGATTAACGCACTTTGAAAAAGGAAACAATATTACTATCTCTATCATCTGTTTCTGTTTGTGTCTCTGTTTCTGTCTCTGTCTGTCTGTCTGTCTGTCTGTCTGTCTGTCTGTCTGTCTGTCTGTCTCTCTCTCTCTTCTCTCTCTCTCTCTCTTCTCTCTCTCTCTCTTCTCTCTCTCTCTTCTATGTCCCCCTTCTCGACCTCCCCCCTTCTGTCTGTCTGTCTGTCTCTCATCGGTGCCATGCTCGAAGTTTTCTGCTTTCCTATAGACCTTGTGTGGTGGTCTTGGAGCTAGTCTTTCGGATGAGACGATGAAAATCAAGTTCTGTGCGCAACACGCCCTCAGTGCCTGTAAAAGAACCCATGGCGACAAGAAAGTTTGCCGGGCAAAACCTTTGTAGCAAAATGTTTTACTCTCATAGGGAAACAAATGGGTGGCGCTGCTCTTGTGGCGACATGGCTCTCGCAGAGGAGAGCAACCCAAATTTCACTCAGAGGAAATCTAGTGTGACTGAAAGTAGTATACAGTACAATACAGCACAATACGATACAATAATAAAAACAATACAATACAGTACAATGCAATACAATGCCATACGACACAGCACAAATCATAGCAATAAACACAACGCAATACAAGACGATACAATAAGTACATGCAATACAACATGACAATACAAACTTTTTAATGATTCAAAGCATTGCAGTAACTACAAATGCAATACAATGCCAAGCAATACAGTAACCACAGAGCAACGCAAGACAATAGAATACGTACAATTCAGTACAAAAAACAATAACAATACAAACCAAGTACAAAAGAATACATTAACTTTGATGATACAAAAATCATACAACCAATTCGTCTTCAAGTGCATGATAATTCTGATGAGAGCAGTATTCACGTTTAGCCAACACGGCTGAGGGATCTTAGATAATAATTTTCCCTTTTTATCTTTTAGTCTGTGTTGCTGTTATTTTTTTTATTTCACAAAAAACAAAGGAAACAATCTTGAAATTATTGTCTTATGCTGTGACTTCAATTATTATTTCTTTTTTTTAAATTCTAAACTTTTTTCAATCACTACCCCTTCCGCCCTAAATCGTCTTGCTGGCTTTTATCTGCTCTCCTCTCCGTTTCTCTCTCTCTCTCCCCTTCTCTCTCTGAATCTATCCTTTAACCATGTTATGGATTCCATGCCATGATGATTGTTTGGGCTGTTGTAAACTAAGTTTTCTAAATATTACATTATGTGTTTTGTGCCCAGTCCCTTTCCCGCTGTCCCCTTGTAAATGGGCATCCTGCTTATTACAATAAACTTTTGTCATTGGCATCGCCACTGTCCCCTTCTCTCTCTGTCTCTCTTCCCCCTGTCTCTGTCCTCCCTTTCTCTAGCTCTCCCTCCCCTTCCCCCTTCTCTCTCTGTCTCTCTCTCTCTCTCTCTCTCTCTCTCTCTCTCTCTCTCTCTCTTTCTCTCTCGCTCTCTACTTCTTCTTCTTCTTCTTCTTCTTCTCTATCTGCCCCCCCCCCCCTCTCTCTTTGTAATGAAATTTATTCAGTTCAATTCAGTTCAATTCTCTCTCTCTCTATCTTTCCCCCATCTTTCCCCAATCTTTGTCCTCCTCTCTCTCTCTCTCTCTCTCTCTCTCTCTCTCTCTCTCCTCTCTCTCTCTCTCTCTCTCTCTCTCTCCCTCCCTCCCTCCCTCCCTCCCTCACAAACACACTTCTTCCTCTCTCTACTTTTATATTTCTTCTTCTCCCCCCCACCTTCTCTCTCCCCCACCCTCTGCCTTTCCAAGCTCTTTCTCCAACAGTTCTTTTATCCCCTTTTCACTTTCTCTACCTTTTGGTCCTTTTTTGTGTGTGTCTGCAATCCCAGTCGCGCGCGCGCGCACGTGTGTGTGTGTATGCGCGCGTGTGTGTATGTGTGTGTTTG
>CM054141.1:5328577-5331077 GCA_028751875.1 Rapana venosa
CCTCCGAGAAGAAGTGGAAACAGCAGTCAGATCGCTGAAAAAGGGGAAGTCAGCAGGGGCTGACAACATTCAGCTGAGTTGGTCCAAGCTGGAGGGGAAGCCATGATCAGCGCCCTACTAAGAATCTGCAACCAAGATCTGGCAGACAGGAAAATGGCCAACACCATGGACGCAGTCACTCATCATCACCCTCCCCCAAGAAAGGAAATCTACAACAATGCCATAATTACCGCACAATCAGCCTCATATGTCACCAAGCAAGGTCATGCTGCAGATAATATCGAATAGACTGAAGCCACAAGCAGAGACCATCATTGCTGAGGAACAAGCAGGTTTCAGAGCAGGGCGCAGCACAACAGAACAGATATTCAACCTCAGAATACTATGTGAGCGGTACCTTCAACATCAAAAAACCTTATACCACGTATTTATCGATTTTAAGAAGGCATTTGACAGGGTGTGGCATGCAGCTTTGTGGGCAACCATGAACTTGTACAGCATCAATGCAAACCTGATCAGAGTCATCAAACAGCTGTACAGCGAGGCCACCCGTGCAGTGTACTACAACAACAACATTGGAGAATGGTTTCGAACAGTTGGAGTAAGGCAGGGCTGTTTACTCTCACCCACTCTTTTTCAACATCTTCCTTGAGAGAATCATGGCTGATTTCACTGGAACATCATGAAGGATCAGTCAGCATTGGTGGCAGAACGATCACAAACCTCCGCTTCGCAGATGACATTGATGGAATAGCAGGATCAGAAAAAGAGCTTGCCAGCCTAACAGAACACTTGGATAAGGCCTCCAAAACATACGGCATGGAAAATCAGTGCAGAGAAGACCAAACTGATGACTAATAACACCAACGGCTTTAGCACTGATATCAGGTTAATGACCAGAAGCTGGAAACAGTTCAAAGCTTCAAGTACCTGGGAGCCATTGTATCCGGACCAGGGATCCAAGCCAGAAGTAGTATGCAGGACTGCACAGACAATTTAACAGCTTTGTCAAAACTAAACACCATCTGGAGAGATAAGAATATCTCACTTATCTCCAAGATCAGACTAATGCGCTCCTTGTCATATCCATATTTCTGTATGCCTGTGAATCATGGACCCTGACTGCAGATTTGGAGAGAAGAGTACAGGCAGTGGAGATGAGATGCTTTCGGGACTCCTTGGCATCTCCTACAAAGACCACATAAGCAACGAAAGCGTGCATAACAGAATCCAGCAAACCATTGGACCCTATGAGAACCTTCTAACGATCGTGAAAAAGCGTAAACTTAAGTGGTATGGGCATGTCACAAGATCCCAAGGAATTACAAAGACAGTTTTGCAAGGCACTGTCCAAGGAGGAAGAAGAAGAGGCAGACCAAGGAAGAGCTGGGAGGATAACATCAGTGAATGGACAGGCCTAGAACTCAACAAAACCCTGAGAAAGGCAGAACAGAGAGAAGAATGGATGGAACTGGTTGCTGAGTCTTTGAGGGTGCCCCCACGGTCGTCAGACTACGGGACAGATAGATAGATAGAAGGTAGCCATATTCCAACTTCCGGGATGATGTTTAAATACAGCAGATGTGGATTAAATTTTTTAATGAAAAGATTTTATCATCTGTTCGTACTGCTTAGCTATGGCTTCCTTTTTCTGAAAAGCGGAACGGGTTTTAACGTGTGCGTGCGTGCGTGTGTGTGTGTGTGTGTGTGTGTGTGTGTGTGTTTGTGTTGTGTGTGAGAGAGAGTGAGTCTTTGCGCAATCTTGTTTACTAATAGTCTTAGCCGAAGGACGTTCTGGCGAGTGGAGTCTGTACTAAGGATGATTAACTTCAGGAGAAGAAATAAAAAATCAGGCGTCATAGTGGCGGCTGCTGCACTTTATAAAGAAGAAATAAAGAATGAAAGGAAGGAAGGAAGGAAGAAAGAAAGACAAAAAAGAAAGAAAGTTTAAAAAAAGAATGGACAAAAACTAGGTCAATTAAAGTAGCCCAGACTGTTAAACCACTAACGGAATAATTAAGAAGTTCTTTACACTGCAGTGCAAACGTTGATTACATATCGGGCTGCTTCCTCGCCCCTCCCCCCCCCCCCCCCCCCCCCCCCCCCCCCCCCCCCCCCCACAACACAGACATAGTTATATGTGTTAATTTTTGAAGGAAACTTAGCAGATTTGCATAAACACACGAATACTTCTACAGACGCGCTCTCTGTCTCTGTCTCTCTCTTTCACTGTCTGTCTCACTGCTCTGTCTGTCTCACTGCCTCTGTCTCTTTGTACGTGCGTGTGTGTGATTTTCTGTCTCTCTGCCTCTGTCTGTTTTTCTCTGTATCTCTGCATGACTCTCTGTCTCTCTGTCTGTCTGTCTCTCCCTCACACACACACATACCCACACATACAAACAAACACACAATTTGCGCGCACACACACACACTCACACATATGCACACACACACACGCACACAAACACACGCACACACTTGCACATACATGCGCGCAGAC
>CM054141.1:5336077-5356077 GCA_028751875.1 Rapana venosa
CTACATTATAAAGGTAAAGGTGTCCCATAACCTATAAGAACGTAGGGGAGCGAGGCGTCAGATACCTCATTTCTCTAGGGGCCAGCATACTGAGGGCGGCGCCTATCTCCTCTCCCTCGCTGCTTTACCTTCCCTGACCCTAAAGAGGCAGGTACCCTTTACAGCTGGGTGAACCAGGGGACTGTACTGAAGCCAAGGCGCGCAAACGGTCACCCATCCAACCGGTGACCATGCTCGATGCTGCTTAACTTGGCCCGGGGAAAGCAAGTGCTCCGACCACTGAGCTAACCCGTCCCCTTGTAACTTCAGTATATATCAGCTATATTACAGAACACCACAAAAAGATTATTATGTGACATAACAGATAAATTGACGGTCACAGAACCTAGCAGGCTAGACAGATTCACTGCCCAATAATGTAACGCCGCATCCATACACCACATACCTCACACAACACACACAACACACACACACACACACACACACACACGCACCACACACACACACACCACACACACCACACACACACACACACACACCACGCACACACGCACACATACACTCTCTCTCTCTATCTCTCTCTCTCTCTCTCTCTCTCTCTCTCTCTCTCTCTCTCTCCCCCCTCACTCTCTCTCTCACTCTCTCACTCTCTCTCTCTCACTCAATTACTCACTCACTCACTCACTCACATACGCGAAACAAGGAGAGAATCAGAGACAGTGGAGGAAAATTACTAATTGAAAGAGATAGTAGAAATGCGGAATATAGGAACTATGAAATGGACTAGAATGTGAAGAAAAAAAGAGAATTTGAGAATAAGAAATTGACTAAAAGTAATGTATTCATTGATCATATCACAGCGTGCGTGTGTGTGTGTGTGTGTGTTGTGTGAGTACGTGCGTGCACGCACGCGTATGTGTGTGTGTATGTATGTATGCGTGTATAGATAAATGTGTATATGTGAGTGAATTGTGTGTGTGTGTGTGTGTGTGATGAATGAGTGAGTGCGTGTGTGCATGTGTGAGTGTCTATAGTTGTGTGACTGTGTTTGTGTGAGTGCATGTAGTTATGTATGTTTAAAAAAAAAATCTTTTATATCGAGGATAATGGAATAAGCACTTAAGTGCTTTTTTTACATCCAGTCCCCGTGTGTATGCGGTTTTGTAAATTCTGTCATATATTCCCACTGTGTGTTTGTGTGCGCTCGCGCTTGGCTGTCTGTCACGCGCACGAGTGTGTGTGTATGTGTGTGTCTCTCTCTCTGTTTGTCTGTCTGTCTCTCTGTGCGCTTAGGTGGGAGTCTGTAGTGTGGATTTGTCTTGTTGTGTGGACACCGTCAGTGTCGATGTATCTGTAAAGGCGGCGGTGCATAGCGGTGTAAGGACCAGAGAGGAGAGGCGAGGACAGGAGGCAACACTGAAGGAGCATTGCCCAAAGTGGTGGAAGAATCACAGAGGCAGACGTGTCTGTGTTGATGTGGTCACATTGAATCAATCAGGGCTTTCCCACCGTTGGAGGGGGGGGGGGTAGGGGGGGAGTGCAAGAGAGAGATGCAAGAGAGAGAGTGCTAAGACTGAGAGAGAGCTTAGAGAGAGAGAGACAGAGGAGAGAGAGAGAGAGAGAGAGAGAGAGAGAGAGGCGAGAGAGAGAGAGGAACAGAGACAGACTAGACAGTCAGATAGATATGTTTTTTTTCGAAGATAATGTAATAATGCACTCATGTGCTTTTTTTTTTTACATCGAGTCCCTGTGTGTATGCAGTTTTGTAAAAAAGAAAAACAGTTCTCGGGACCTCAGTTTATAGCCTCATCCAAGACTGGAGACTTGTGTGAACAGATATGACTGGAGGCTTTTCGTGGTGAATAGGTTTAGGTAGCATCTATTAAATGTTGATACTATGTCTCTGGAAGCACTGTTGTTGTTTTTCCCCTTTCTTTCTTCTAACCGAGCAGCTTGAAATAAGGATGTTCTCTGGTCCAGAAGGGAAAAGGTACTGTTGATGTTATCTAATTAGTTTTATTTATTTAACGAACCTGTTCTTTGAAACAAAAACTAGACCTTTTCTGTGCATTTTCAAATTTGAGAGTTGCATCTCTCCTAATCGATCTCGTCCCAACAATGTTCTGAGAAGTCCTGAAATGTTGTCTTCAAAAGCTATTTTCGTTTCATCTTCTCATGCTTTCATATCAATCTTTATTAGTTTTCATACCGCATTTAGATTCCTGTTTAAACGGAATCAAATTATGAATGCTTTCCTGTAGTCGTTGAAATGCATAGAAATTTCAGGGAGACTTTAGTTCTGACGTTTTCATGGAGTGGTTTCCAATTTGGCTAAGGAGGCTCTGATCCTTGTGATGACATGACCCGAAACGTTCTCTCCTTCCTTTTGTCAGTCAGCTGCCTCTTGTCAAATCATTTCTGATGTTTCCTTCTTCGTCGTCGTCGAAGGCTCAGACGGCAACAATTGTCATTCTGGGGGACGGGATAGCCTGGTGGTTACAGAGATGTATTCGTGATCTGCTGACCCGGGTTCGATTCTCGTTCATGAGGATTTCTTTCCTCTGGAGTAACATCAGTGCCGACTCCACTCTCCCCAAGTCTTTCGGATGAGACTATAAACCGAGGTACCGTGTGCGAACGCACGCAGAACATCTTGCGCACACGTTAAAACCCGTTCCGCTTTTCGGAAGAGTAGGTCATTGTGTGCCAGTGGTAACGGATGAGAGAATGTACAAAACTGCATACACACGGGGACAGGCTGAAAAAAAGCACAGGAGTGCTTATTCCACGATCCTCGAAATAAAAGAATAAATAAATACATAAATACATCCTGTCATGTAAGCGAAACTGCGTTGCGCTGCCGTTAAGCACCCGCACGACAGGTCAGGCCAAGTGCATCCGACTTCGCTGTGGGAGAGAATTTTTATCTTTTAAGTTTTTTTCTGGGAAAAATGCAGGAGAATTGACCAAGAAGGCATTGTTTTATTCCGTAGATTTAGAAACTGTTCTACAAGCTATGGTTCCATTGCATTTAAAGACACGTCGATTTTTCTTAATGGGTTTATTGGTTGCAAAAAGTGGGTATGTTTGCCAGCCGTCTATATACATGGGGATGATTATTTCGAATTTGATTTTGCTTGCTTACGAATTGAGGTTTGAATCACGGTGCATTACATTAATACTGAAAACAAACTGAACAATATAGATAAAGTACACCCATTCTGACCAACACAATTGAGACACACCTAGGGTGCTGAATTGTCACATTCTCATAATTATTTGAATAAGATGATAACAAAAACTGAACGGTAGATATATCATATGGTTATGACACGTGGAGGTACGCCTTACAAAAATCGAAGAAGTCAATAAGTAACGCCATAGACTTTAAAGTTTCAGCGTCTAATTTCAGTAGACTTATGGATAGTTTGAAATAAAATCATCAGGTACTTTCAGGTCAGCCGCCACTGACACGCATACAGCTCTCAGCCTTACAACTGTGACATGGCTGAAGATGTAAACTCCGCCTCCACCTAGTATTATGTCATAAGGTATCAAGTTGTTTACACACCATATCAGTCCAGAACAAAACGACAAGTGAAAGCTCACACAACTTAGTGAGTGTATACTAACAACACCAAAGCACAAAAATGTCCCCCAGGACGACTGACCCCCATCATGGCTTACATCTTTTTTTTTCCATCTCTGCCTCTGTCAAAAATGAACCTCTGGCGTTATCTCTGACAACACATCACCCATGCACACATTTTTCAGCCAAACATGCCGGTCATGTTATCACTAATTACCTTGGTGTTACGAAACAATATTTGCGCGTTGACGGTACATCAAAGCTGGCCACCTCTCCTATCCTCCTGTCCTTAGATTGGGGCTGCTCCATTTAGTGTGGGCTGCATGCCTCCTCTCTCCACCCCTACCACCCTGCCACCCAAACAAAGCTCTGGCCTGATAGAGGTTTAAAAACACATCTGTAAACCCTACTACATCTCTACTTTAGCTTCTCCGCTGCAGGTTCAATGAGTTAACTCAAAGAGAAAAAATCCCTTGAACGGGCATCTCGGTGGTCACTCAAATCTGGACTGAGTCCTAAATCCTAAAATCGCAAGCGCAATGCAGCTGCTGTAATCACTGAGATATTCCACCTTTCTCCCTTAGCCAGTGGGATTTCCAAAGAGAAAACCTCCCACAAAGAAACCATTGCAATCATCCTAGGTGGAAATGTCGTTTATGCTTTTTTCTGGATAAACTTTAGAATCAACCAAATTGGTAGGCTGGCAACAGAAGCTACAGAAGCGATGGCTCTGTTATGCCCAGATTTTACCGTGCTGAGTCCCTGTAAAAGGAACACCCAACGCACGGAACAAGTGGCTTTGTTCAATGGAAAGTTCCTTTGCGAGAGAGGCAGTTGGCAAGTTCGGAACAAAACTGTAAGCTAGTAATATAAAAAATCTATCATAATTCAGTTCTAAGCCGTACGATGAGTTTTGAAGTAGAAACATTTATGGCTGCATTATCTGATTTACTTTGGACAGATGAAACTGAGAGAAGGTTTTGTGAAAGTTTGTCCCTTGCTAAGGAAACTGTTGCTTTTTTTCGATCAATATGGAAACGAAGCAAACTCAGTTTTACAATATAAACTCTTCTGACATGATGAGCATCAGGAAAACACAACCCCGTACAATACTGTCATTGTATAGCTTGTCTTAGTAATATAAAAAAAAACTTTTCGTGAGAAAAAGCCTAAAAGAAACGGGATTGAGGTCTGAATGACAACACCACCACAACTTTTATCTCGATGTAACGTGCAAACTGAGGTTCTGAAAGCAAAGCTGACGGGCAAAAGATGCACCCCCACACCCTCATGTCATGTTAGCTGAGGGACCAAATGCCCCACAGGCAACAGAGAACTGTCAGCAGTATGATAATTCTAGACAGCTGATCCGCTGAGTTCACTTACTCTGTCACACATACTGTCAAAACAGATGAAATCCCGATCAAACTTTATTTCTAGCAGTTGAATGTAGACTTGAAAATCTGAATGGAATCAAAGCAAGCTGTGACTGACAAAGAACAAATCCAGGGATTCTTTGAGACGCAGTCTCTCTCCGCGCGCCCCCCCCCCCCCCCCCCCCCCCCGCCCCCCCCCCCCCCCCCCCCCCCAACAGAACGTTACAGCTTTGACTGAAGGCAGACTTCACAGAGTGAAAGAAATAACACAGCATAAGCTTAGCAATGTGAATGCAGGCAGTGAACATCAAACCGTGTGAGACATTGTCATTGTATGACAACTACAATGGCAGTTAACATGTAGATAACTGGATTCGGGAGATTGTCCTTCAAAGCAGTAGCTGTCGTGGACAAACAAAGCTGTGGGGTTATTTTTGGGTCGATGTTGTTTCTGTCTGTGTGTATACACACTTGTGTGATTTCATCATTACTTTTGATTAGGATTTTGCTAAGGACAGCTCTCTTAGCCCTTACGATATGGGAAAACAGCATCAGAGAGTGGACTGGCCTTGAACGAAATGGCTTGTTGCGGAAAGCTGAAAACTGCGAGGAGTGGAGGAAGCTGGTAGCAAAATCTTCAGTGCAGCCGCAACAGTCTACAAAACTACAGGATAGGTGAAGGTGAGATGAGGAGGTAGAAATGCGTGTTGTAAGGTTGCTTTCATTTACTGTTATTTTTGAAAACAACAACAACAAATTGACAAGCAAACACGAAACAACAACCCCCTACATTCCTGATCGCGATTCAAGGTCAAAACAGATGACAGATAAGAGCGGGTGAGTGAGTGACGATTTGGGAGATAGAAAGAGGGAAATGTTGGGGAGGGGGTGGGGGGGACTTCAGCTTAGGAAATCATTTCAGCTACAGATCTTCATCTTTGTCTCTCTCTCTCTCTCTCTCTCTCTCTCTCTCTCTCTCTCTCTCTCTCTCTCTCTCTCTCTCTCTCTCTCTCCATTTCTGTCTGTCTGTCGTCTCTGTCTTCTCTCTCTCTCTCTCTCTCTCTCTCTCTTGGAAGAGAGAGTGTGGGAGATTGGAAGAGAGAGAGACTTCTGAAGTCTTAAGACTCTCTCGCTCTCTCTCTCTCCCTCCCCCTCCCTCCCTCCCTCCCCTCTCTCTTTCTCGATACTATGATGTAATGCCTAATAAGGGCGGCGGGAGACTGCAATGTAAAAGAAGACACACCAGGGCATAAGGATTTACCTGTTATCTCCCGAAGAAAGATGTTTACTTACCATGCCCCCGCTTGTTTTTACATCTTGTGAGGTCTCTTTTGCCGACCTGTCCGTAACATATACCCGGCACTTCGGGATTTCCAGTAACCTTGTCATCAAGGGATCATGGATACCCAACATACACACACAAAACACACACATGCATACACACACATGCATACACACACAAAGAAACACAGAAACACATACAACACACACAGAAACACACACACACAAACGTGCGCGCAAACACACACACACACACACACACACGCACGCACAACACACACACGCACGCACAACACACACACGCACGCACAACACACACACACACACACACACACACACGCACACACACACACACACACACGTACACACGAGACACCCACACAATTAGAGAAACACACACACACACACTAACGCAACCGTGCACACGCACGTATGCACACACATATATCCACACACGTACACACAAACACACACAACACACAAACACACATATACACACAGCGCACACACAAAACACACACACACAGCACACACACAAACACACACAACACACAAACACACATATACACACACAAAAACACACACAGCACACACACAAACACACACAACACACAAACACACATATACACAACACACAAACACACATATACACACACATTCTCTCTCTCTCTCTTTCACACACACACACGATCACGCATGTGCACACACCACAACACACACACACAAACACACACACATACACACACACACACAAGCACACACACACAAACATACACACACACAACAACCTTCCATAGTCACATCATCGCTGTCTTTCCTGTGAAGCCAGGCAATGGCATTGACCTGTTTGTGTTGTTTTTGCTGCTCGTGGGGACATTTATCCCAGCGGTCAAGGGGATGGTGTTGTTGTTGTTGTTGCTGCTGTTGTTGTATCTGTCGTTATCTTTAGATCGAAGAAGCAAACATCACACAGTTACGACCTAAAAATAAGATAAAAGAAAATTTCAAGGTGGCAAAGCGGATTAGAGAGGGAGATGGATGAGAGAGAGAGAGAGAGAGAGAGCAGAGACAGAGACTAGTAGGAGAGAAAGGGAGTGAGTGAGAGAGGGAGACAGAGAGACAGACAGACTGGTAGAGAGAGAGAATTAGGAAGAGAGAGAGAGGGAGGGAGGGAGAGAGAGAGAGAGGATGATAGAGGCAGACAGAAGATGAGTAGAGAGAGAGAGAGAGAGGGAGGGAGAGGAGAGAGATGAGGAAGAACAGAGAGGGACAGAGATAGAGAAAGAGATAGAGAAAGACAGACAAAGAAAGAGAGAGATCAAGACAGACAAAGAGACACAGCCAGCCAGACAGAGACAGATCAAGAACAGACATACACAGACATACATAGTCAAACAAACAAACACACAGAAACCTACAGACAGACATAGACAAACAAACACACACAGAAACCGACAGACAGACAGACATAGACCAAAAAAACACACACACAGAAATCGACAGACAGACAGACATAGACAAACACAACACACACACATACACACACACAGAAACCGACATACAGACATCGACCAAAACACACACACACACACACACACAGAAACCGACAGACAGACAGACATAGACCAAAACACACACACAGAAACCGACACACACACACACACACACACACAAACACACACACAGAAACCCCCCCCCCCACACACACACACACACACACACAGAAACCACACACACACACACACACACACACACACGGACAGGCAAGAGAGGTGGAAACCCCAACCCCCCTCTCACACCTAACCTAGCGCGGACAGATCAGAAGTAGATAATATTTTGCAATCTTTGGCGGGGAGATTATCTCCCTAGGACTTGGGAGCTTAGCGACGGAGGAGTGCCCCTGCTCTTTTGCGGTTTTGCCTGTATCACCTAATGGGGCTTTTTTTTGGCTCCGTAAAAAACCTCGCCGCCACCCTTACCTCGCCTCTCCC
Organism: Rapana venosa; assembly: GCA_028751875.1. Lineage (NCBI taxonomy): Eukaryota > Metazoa > Mollusca > Gastropoda > Neogastropoda > Muricidae > Rapana > Rapana venosa. Next base: position 5,344,315 of record CM054141.1, read on the forward strand.
TGTTTGGCCCTGCTGGGTTTAAGCCGATTATTATCATCGACTTTCCTCCACCCCCCCACCCTTCCACCTCCCAACCCCCATCCTCCTCCCTCAATACCGTGACGCGTATCTCTCCGTTATTAATAGCTAATTCGATAAACTTTTTGGACAGAGAGAGAGAGAGAGAGAGAGAAAAGAGAGAGAGAGAGAGAGAGAGAGGAGAGAGAGAGAGAGAGAGAGAGAGAGAGAGAGAAGAAGAAGAAGAAGAAGAAACTACTAGTGAGAATCTATCAACTTGTCCAACTTTCTTTCGAGAGAGGGTGGTTAGGGAGGGGTGGGGGTGGGGGGTGAGGAGGGATGTGGGTTGGTGGGGGTGGGATAGGAGGAGTAGGGGGTAGGGGTGTGAAGGATGATTTGGGTTTGTCTTGTTCAGTGGTGTCTATGATTATCATGTTTGATGTAATGTGTGTGTGTTTCTCTCTGTCTGTCTGTCTGTCTCTTTGCCTCTTTTTTAGTCTGTCTGTCTGTCTCTCTGTGTGTTCATCTGTGTGTGTGTGCGTGCGTGCGTGTGTGTGTATATGTGTATGTATGTGTGTGTGTGTAAATCTGCGTATACGTGTGTCCTGTCTGTCTCTGTTGCTCTCTCTCTCTCTCTCTCTCTCTCTCTCTCTCTCTCTCGCTCTCTCTCTCTCTCTCTCTCTCTCTCTCGCTCTCTCTCTTCTCTCTCTCTCTCTCTCTCTCTCTCTCTCTCTCTCTCTCTCTCTCTCTCTCTCTCTCCCTCCGTATATCTTTCCCCATCCCCTCTCAATATCTCTTTCATTCATTAGATAAGATTATACCTTCAAGCTCTTTGAAAATACCTGGCATATTTGAAATGCCAGCTGAGATGGCATTGCATTGAATATCAATACTGCCGTAAGGTAGAAAGGGTGAGGGAATGTAATTCCTCCTTTTTCAAGAAACGGGCTAGTGTTGCCATTGACCTGGTATTGACAGAATGTTTAATAAATCTTGAAACCATATAAACTTATACCAGTCACGAACTGAATGATTCAAAGAGATAATCGGACTTTGAGAGTCGGATCAATGGTTGGCAACGTTCTTAGTGGGTGCGTGTTCCAACGAAAAAAAAGAAATTTCAAACCTTGTGTGTCTTCAAAGAACTATTTCAAACAGAGGAACAGCGTAACTGAATCGCGAAGGGAGACCATTCAGCAAGACTGGCAATGGTATTGTTAAGCTTTCATGCATAGAGAAGATCATTACTAAACGAATCTGCATGCAGATATTATAGTATATAATAATAATAATAATAATGTATGGAATTTATATAGCGCTGAATCTTGTAAAGCAACAAATCAAAGCGCTCAGATTTCATTTCATACCACTTAAAGTGACGGCAGATTTCTCTCCGTGAAATTCGGGCTGCTCTCCCCGGGGAGAGCGCGTCGCCACAAGAGCAGCGCCACCCATTTTTTTTTCTTTTTCCTGTCTGCAACTGTATTTGTTTCCCTATCAGTATATCTAAAGGTTAGGGCTTAAAGTCTTAACACTAAGGAACCTAACCGTCAAGAAAGACGTAGGAAATATACTATCCCTTTATTGTTGTTTTGTTTTCTGTGTATTGTTCGTGTTTTGGTTTGATTTTAGGGTGACTAAAATCTCAATTTTCTTCTTCTTTTTTGGTATTCTTGTTTTTTTGGTGTGGTGTAGACTGACTAAAAACGTCAATTTTCTTAACAGTTTAATTCTTCTTGGTTTTTTGTATTATTATGTTTTTTGGTTTGGTTTAGACTGAGTTTTTATTTTCAATAAACAGTTTGAATTAATCAGCTATAATTAATCAGCTATAGACGGAGATGCAGGTTTCTGCGCACTCCAATTATCATACCGGCGACTTAGGCTAAATCTTCGTCAGTTATGGACCTAAGCTTTCTGCCAAGGCCTACATGAAATGTTTTGAAGAAAAGCTATGTTTGAGAGCACCGCTCTGCAATGCACTGCACTGCACTGGACTACACTAAGTGGCATGCGTTCGTGCATCCATGAAATTCTAAGTTTGAATGTCTTTTCTAGTCAATGGTTTTTAAAACATGGTATTCTTACATGGTGTGTGTGTGTGTGTGTGTGTGTGTGTGTGTGTGTGTGTGTGTGTGTGTGTGTTTGAGAGAGATAGAGATTGTGTGTGTGTGTGCGCGCGCGCGTGTGTGTGACTGCGTGTGTGTGTGTGTGTGTGTGTGTGTGTGTGTGTGTGTGCTCGTGACATTTTTATTTGAAGTTATCTTGGAATGTTTTAACCAATATGAACAAGTGGTGTTTTTGTGTCTTTGGAAATTAGGATGCGCATCAATGTGCCTGACAGTATTGTAATTGCCCTTCATGAGATGATTACAGGTTGTTGTTTTTTAAACTTGACTTGACACTAGACTGCACTACACCATACTGCTCTACGCTGCGCTACGCTACACTACACAACACTACAACACGATGCAATGCAATGCAATACAACACAACACAAAACATGACAAGATACTACACTGCACTTACAACAGAATACAATATAACACAGTACAACGCAACACTGCACAAACAAAACACATTACAATGCAATACAACACAATGAAATACAAAACAATACAAATCAAAGCGATATAAAACAATCGAAAACAGTATGATACGATTGAAGTAAATTTTGTTCTGCGTAAAAACCCTTATGATCTGGTCTAGATTTTTTTTTTTTTGGGGGGGGGGGGGGGGGTTACGTGTTATGACAGAATTACTTCTTTGTCCCCCCCTCCCCCTCCCCCCCAAAAGGCTAAAGGTTTGACTTGGAAAATATTGCTGTGTAGCAGCACTAAAAAAGTTTTCAAAAAAAAGGATCTTGGCTTTTCGGTTTTGTATTTTGGGTGTTTGTTTCCTGACTGAAGTGCAATCATTGCGAATGACATTACAATAAGTGACCATTTCAAGCCAAACCTTGTGCTAGTTTTTGGTCATTTAGAAAGGTCATTTCTTTCTTTTCTTTTCTTTTTTTCTTTTTTCAGAAGGGAGGTGGGATATTTCTAAGTAAATTGAAGAAGTGTTCTTTTCCTCTTTTTTCTTTGTCATCTTCGCCGTCTTTGTATAGTTCACTCAGAGTATTGTTGTTGTTTTGGTTTTGTTGTTGTTTTTTGTTGTTGTTGTTGGTTTTTGTTGTTGTTGTTTTTTTGGGGGGCGGGGGCTAGTATAACCAGAGTAGATACGTGATCAGCGATTACAAAATGACAACAGTAAAAACAATAGAAATAGCAGTAACTACAATTTACATAACATTGCTACTACTACTAGTGCTAGTACTAGTAACCACTACTACCACTACTACTGCTGCTGCTGCTGCTACTACTACTACTACTGCTGCTGCTGCTGCTGCTGCTGCTGCTGCTGCTGCTTCCGATAATGATGATGATAATAACGAGAGATCAAATTCCAGTAGTTGTAGAAGTAGTAGAAGAAGCAGCAGCAGCAGCAGCAGCAGCATCAGTAGCAGCAGCAGCGGTAGTAGTAATAGCAGTAGTAGCAGCAGCAGCAGCAGCGGTAGTAGCAGACGAAGCGGCAGTTGCAGTATCCTATGCGTGATATTTATTGTTAAATGAGCAAACAGTTGATCTTCATACCAATATTGGAACCCGGCAAACAAAACATTCTTCTTCGAACGTTCATACAGCAACTATTGTTACCTGTCATATGATTGAGAAAATTATGCGTTTGCGCTGCCGATAAGCGCCTGACAAGCCAGGCCCAGCGCATCCGACATCGGCGTGAGAGAGAATTGTTATCGTTTATTTTTTTACAGGAAAAAAAGGCAAGAGAATGGACTAAGAAGGAAGACAAAAAACACAAAAAGGAGGTACAGGTAGAAAAGGTACTGAGGTAGAAATAAATAAAGGAATAAGAAAAAAAGCAACATTAAATTCTTAGCACAGAGTTTCCAGAAGATGGAGATGCGATTTCTACTGACAGGTCCTTGGTATCCCCATAAATGGGGGGTGGGTGGGGGGGGAGGGAGGACGAAAACAGTTTTAAAAATAAATGAATGAAATGCATACATATAAACCACCAAACGAAACACATAAAACACACACACACACACAGACAAATGTTTCAAAAACATCCCCCAAAAAGTCATCACAATACAAAATACAAGTTCGCGGTTGCCAATTCGGGGCCCAGCAAAGTTTAGGAAGAATCGATGGCAGCCTGAATCCTTTTCAGTTATCTAACAGAGAAAAAAAAAAAACTACGTTGAGGAGTTGGCTGAGAAACCTCTCTGCAATTTATTTTCTATCGCTGAAAATTACATAAAAATGCAAACAGGTTTTCAAATGATCCCCTGTAATTCGGTTTTCAGACTTATACGCGTGGCCCGCACCTGAGACCGACAACTGTCATTATTTTGCAACACGCGCACGCGCATGAGTGTGAGGTTTTGATTTTGTGTGTGTGCGTGTGCGTGTGTGTGTGTGTGTGTGCGTGTGTACGCGTGTGTACGTGTGTTTGTGCGCGCAAGGACCTGCGTGAATTATGACAATTATAACCTCTGTGCTTAAACGAACTTTTTGATCAAACCAAGATTCATGCATAGATTGTTGATTTATTATTTTCAAAACATTGATTTATCCATTGTTGTTGTTGTTTTGCTTTCATATCGAGTCTATGCTTTGATACACTGGTGTTTTTTTAACAATAGCATTTATACATTTGTTCTTATTTATTTAATTCATTCATATAAATAAATAAAAACAAATACCATTTTGAGTCACGGTAGATTTGGGGCTGCTCTTTGGATGCAGTTTAGATAAATAGATAAATAGTATCACTGCAAGATCTCTTTCGGAAAAGGTACAAAGTAAAATAGGTACAGCATTAGGTACGTGCGAGTTCTATGTGTCCATTAGCTTGCCTGCGTGTATACATGCTTATCGGCAGATGCATGCACGCGCTCGAGATTGGATGTATGTGTGTTTGAATTTGAACTGTGATAGACGAGTGCAGGCTGAAAGAACGATGGTTTTGGAAATGTATCGATAAGTTTAAGGAGCTGTGGTCGTCTCTTATACAATTGAAAAAAACGTTGTTTCTACCACTCTTATAAGCGTCTCTCTGACCAACCCCGTCCCCTTATCCCCTGTACCTAACCCCCTTCCCTTAGCCCCCCTCCCTGTACCTAAACCCCTTCCCTTAGCCCTGTACCTAAACCCCTTCCTTTAGCCCCTGTACCTAACCCCCTTCCCTTAGCCCCCCTCCCTGTACCTAACCCACTTCCCTTAGCCCCCCCCCTCCATAACCCAATTAACCGTTCCCTCCCTATTCCCCCTCTTATTTATTTTAGTTACCTCACACCCTCCCGCCGAAAAAAAAATCACAAACATAGGAAGAAAGACGACACATCTCCTCCAAAGTTCGGAGTAATAGAAGTTAGGGGCTTGATCTCCGTAGAGATACGAAATTCCTAAATGACAGTTTACGTTTAACAGTTTTGTATTCATGACACATTATATTTAAACTAACAACTCCAAAGTTTGAAAGTGTCTTCCTAGATCAGTTTGGAAATTCATAAGAAATTACGTTTCCAATCATTTACGTTTATCCTATATCTATTCCAGACAGAATAATATCCATTTCTACAATTTCAAATATAAAAATATCACTTTGTTTCCATCAGATGAAAGTTTTATCTGGACTACTAGGCAATTTCAAACATAAAAAGGGGACATAACTGTTTAAAACAGTCTATGAAGGTGAAGTAATATTGAAATATCACACACAGCGTGTTTGGAAATCGAAGCACAAGTGAACAGGGTGTATATGCATGTAAAAAAATTCAGAACTTGAAGAGAGTTTCACTGGCAGTGCAGAAAATTCCACTCTAATAACGAAACAGTTACACAGACAGGCGCAAATTAAATAGATAAAAATAAAATAAAACAAAGAGTTGGTTCACACTGCATTTGTAGTGACATGCTTATTTCATTGTATTTCACTTCATGTTGTTTATATCCCCACTGACCATGAAAGATTGGCGGGCTATTTAGTTTTACTAACTATACCAACATTCAGTGCAAATTGAAGATCCAGACCTCTGACCCCCTAAACATTCCATTCGTGAAGCTGAAAAATAATCACAATATTTTTTATTCCTCAAGGCCAACAAAAACAGGCCATGCTTAAAACACCCAGGATTTATGACCTCCACAATTTTTTTAATAATACAATTTTCCTGTCACAACTCTCTCCAAGCCGTAAGTTCTTTCACAAGCGTTAAGTTATGTTGCGTTGTAAACCTTGCTTAACTCTATTTAATTTTTTTAACAAGTTCCCTTTGCGTGATAAAACTTTCATTCTATCTTATGGCAATATTACCTCCCCTCATGGGCTATCAGAAATAGTTTGATCCCTTTGTATTATTTGAAATTGCTTAAAAATCCAAAATATATTTTTTTATCTAATGAAAGTGAAGCATCATTTTTTAAATATAAAATTGTAGACAGTCCTGTTTATCTACCTGTTGGACTTGGTGTAACTGACTAATTAAGAATTAGCAATTTTATTCTAATTTCCAAACAAACGTCTTCACACCTTTGAAATATGAAAATGCTAGTTTACCTATCAAGGCTGTGAAACTGTGGGTACACCAGAGTTAGCTTGAGTTAGGAATGTCAGATCTCTACAGAGATCGCCCTCTAACTTCTAATCCTCCAAACTTTCGGAGGAAATGTGTTGTCTTCCTGTGTAGTGTGTGCTTTATTTATCTTTTTAATATGCAGCTTGGGGTTAGGGGGTCATGTTGAAAGGAAAGGAAGGGGGATAATTAGGAGGGAGGTGACAGGGAGAGTTAGGTTAAGGGAAGGAGGGATGGGTAGGAGCAGGTGAAGCAGGGCTAGCTTAGGGAGGGGTGGGCAGGTGAGGGTTGCTTAGATTAAGGAAGGGGTGTAAGTTTTAGGAAAGGGGAGGGTTAAGGTAAAGTCAGAGAAGGGGTGGGAAGGTTAAGTTGAGGGGAGGGGTGGGAAGGTGAGGGAGGGTTGGGGAAGGGGGAGGGTTAGGGTTAAGTGGAGGGGTGAGGGAGGTTAAGGGTGGGGAGGGTTAGGTTAAGGGGGGGTGGGGGGGTTAGGTTAAGGGGAGGGGGTGGGCAGGTGAGGGAGGTGTAAGATTTAGGTTTAGTGACATACTGTGAATTTCGCTGTCTAAATTGAGATATGTCTACCCCGAGGGGGGGGGGGGGGGGGGGGGGGGGGGGGGGAGGAAGGAGAGAGGGGTAGGTTAGGAGGAGGGGTAAGGGGATGGAAGATGGGTAGGTTGTCCTTTGTGGGTAGGGAAGGGGGTAGGTTATTGGGGACAAGAGACTTCTGATAGGTTCAAGGGAATGAGAGGGATGGGAGGGAGGTTAGGAGGACATTATTTTTATGAATAGGACAGTCAAAAATAATGTGTGCTTGCTTACAGTTTTACAGTGTTGAGGTCAAGGGGGGGGGGGATGTGTGTTCCCTTAATCTGAACACTGTAAAACTGTAAGCAAGCACACACTGCTTAATGCATGATTTTTGACTGTCCTTTTCATACAAATAATGTCCCCCTAACCTCCCTCCCTCTCATTCCCTGGAACCTATCAGAAGCCTCTTGTCCCCAATAATCTACCTCCTTCCCTACCCACAAAGGTACCTACCTACCCATCTTCCATCCCTTACCATGCCCCCTCCTTCTAACCTACCCCCTCCCTCCTACCCCTCCCTCCTTCCCTGCCCCCAACCCCCTTCCCTCCTTCCCCTAAACTATCCTCCTCCTACCCCTAAACCTTCCTCTACCCTCTACCCTCTCCCCCACCTTCCGTTTTACTCCTACCCCTTATTCTACCCCTTCTTCCCCTCCTCTTCTCTTCACCCCACCCTTACCCCTCTGTATTCTACTATCACTAGGCACTCTCTCTCTCTCTCTCTCTCTCTCTCTCTCTCTCTCTCTCCTCTCTCTCTCTCTCTTCCCGGATCTGTCTCTCTGCTCATAAGTGTCTAGTAGAGCCAGGGGGATGGCGGCCCAAACGACATGACGAGAAGGCTTCTCAGGTGTTGGGGTTCGAATCTCTCATCCACCCTGTGATGACAGGTTCAATTCTAGGTCCTTGCGGCTACGGGGATGTAGCTTTCATTGATGGAGCCCAGAGAAAACTGCGAGATCGTAGACGCGCATCCGCAATAAATTATTAGGCTGATGAATTTTTATTCATACAAGAAGAATGCAAAGCAATGAAAAGTCATTTCTTACCTGGGCTTTACAAGGCTTCGGCACTGGACTTGACTTCACACTCTTGAAATTTTATTCCTACACACTTCCACAGGTTTCAATCTCTAGCTATTTTTTTCTGTTCAATAACTAGTTTTCGAGACGCCCGTTCGAGAGGATTTCTCATCAGTACTAACTCCATTCCTACAAAAATCCTATGGGTGAGAAAATACGAATTGAGGTCTTGAGTGCGAGCGCTTGCAGAACATCTTGCGCTAACGTTAAAACCTGGTCCATTCTATTCGAAATTGTTTATAGCCCTACCACCACGAAAGTCATATCAGGGCTGTCACCTCATTCAGTTTCAGTGGCTTCAAAAGCTTTCACTTCTATTTAAAAAACCAACACCTCAAACTACCTCCAACTATCTAACACCGTCCATCTGGGGAAAAAAATCACAATACCAAAATCATTTCATTTCTTAAGGCTAAAAATCCAGGCTTTAGTAAGGTCGCCAGCCAATCAGCTTATTTTATCATCCCAAGATTACACAAAAAAACCTCCCCCCCTCCCCCCCCAACATGATAAACATTATTAAGTATAAAAAAAAAACCCATAAAAGTGTCATATGAGCAAATACCACTGCAGAATCTATATCCTGTGTTCATCCGTTTTCAAATATCACTTCCTGGCCACCAGAGCAAAAGAACACAGGCAAAATGTCATATAATGAAAACATAATATTTTTTGAAAGATTTGCTTGGAAAAAATGCAGGAGACTGGGAAGGCAGAAAATAAGCAGGAGACATGACAGGAAAGTAAGGAAAAAGCAGAAACACAGAGAAAGATATGTTTCACGAATAGGGCATTGTGTGCTGGTGGTAACGGATGTCAAAGTTGTACAAAACTCTATGCACACGGAGAGAGGATGTAAAGAATGTACGTGAGTGGTTATTTAGTCTCTTCGAAATAAAACAAAATATAGATTAAAAAAACCCAGTAAGTTAGAGGCTATAAAAAAAATTACACTATATTGTATGATTATGATATATTACAAATCACTATTCATTGTGGCATTCATCACACAGGAAAATCACCATGAAGACAGTGTGTACTTGCATTGGATGGGAAGATACTTTGGAGGTAAGACTTGGGTGGTTTTTTTTCCAAATGCCCCCGCCATACAGGCAGCAATACTCAGACTTGAGAGAAATAGATACAGGTTATTATGCTAAGAGATTGTCATGGAAGAAGATCGTCAGTCCCAGCACAATATTCGAAAGCATAACAACATTTTTTTTATGTAAGCGTTAACAACTTGTTTACATCTGGGGCCAGGAAATCATTGTGATATGGAATTGACTGCTGGTAAGAACAACAACAAGCCTAAACTGAAGACTGTTTGTTTGTGTGTTGTTGTCGTTGTTGTTGCTGCTGTTGTTATTGATGATGTTTTTTGCTACAAAAGTGACCGAGCGCAAGTGACATTTAAAATAAAATATCAACAAATTAACCGCCATATTTCAGACACTCGGCTAATCTTTTCGCTGCTGCTGCTGCTGCTATTATTATTATTATTATTATTATTATTATTATTAAGCGTGATCTTCTTTTTCGCTGAAGCCAAAGGAATAAAAACGAAAACAAAACCCCAGAAAGCCTTACATGTGGGGAGTAAATCTCTCACAACCCCTCGCCTGTCAGCAGTCCGAGTGTGAAGGAGCAGCGGCAGTAATTCTGTTTGTCTCCCCTGGACAGCTCTTGTACAGGGGAGGCTAATTAGAGAGATAAAAGCTGGGTTTTTCCTTTTTTTCTTGGATCCTTTTGAACCGTGTCTGACGCTGTCACTATCTGTCTTTGTCTGTCTGGCTGTGTCCATGTGTCTGCTTATGTTTGTCTGTCTGTCTGTCTGTCTGTCTCTCTCTCCCTCTCTCTCTCTCTCTCTCTTTTGGGGTAGCTTCCCTTGCTTGGTTGCCAGCAAGACGCATTACTCAGCAGCTGCTGTAAATATTACTGTTTCTCGTGTATACCAGAGTCAGTATGCCAGTTGAAGGATTCTCAACCACTCTAGAATGTCTGTTGAATGCTGTGTTACGTGACAATACCGTGTCATCCTTCAAAATCGACGGCAGAGGCGTTTTGCGACTGACTACAAACACTTCGTTTCATCACCCTGAGACAGCAGACAGCAGTGTTACGTATCGACGAAAGTGCCCGTCGCAGGTCAGCAGAGACAGAAGGAGGGCTGAAGCTTACAGAGCAGACCATGAGAAGAAGGCAAGTGTTTCATCTCCTTCAGGACTCTTCATGCCAACACCACCTAGTCTCTGTTATGTTGCTGACCAGAAGACACCTTCCCCTGCTGTGACTGACTTTCCCCTTTTGTGCCATGCACTTCTTCTGCGCCACTGTCAGGTGACAATCAGCAAGGTAAATCACAAATAAACATACCCTCATGTGACATGGATAAACAGACAGTAACAATCAGTTCTGATATAGAAACAGTCTGTGACATTGATGAGGAAATGTCGTGCAAGTGGGAGGGTTCTGACGATGGGGAGCAGGGGGGGTGGGAGTTGTGTCAGACCTTGTAGTTGATCATTCTGATGTAGACTGTGATGTAGATTGTAAAAAGGATTCTGAACATTCAAGGAACGTTACTGAGTCAGAGAACACAGGTGCAAAATCAGAATTGACTTACAGTAATGTTTTGAAATGCTTTGAACGGTTTAATGACAACATAAACAAACAAATGGATCATGTCAGTCATGAGCTGAAAGAAATTGTAGCCATTACCAAAACTTGTTCGAGTGGAACTCCTTTTAAAGATGTGTCATAGCTGCTCTGTTTCTCACCCAGTCCAAAGTGTATTCATAGTGTGAGTGAAAGCACTAAGACATTGTAAAACATGAATTTGTTCCATGATGTGGATGCCATGCCATGCTGATTATTTCAAATGTTTTGAATATGTCATGTTTTGAAATGTTTTCTTTTTTCACTGCCCCCTCCCCACTGTCCCCATGTGAATGGGCTCACATAAACCTACCACATTAAACCATTTTCAAGTTTCAAGTTTCAAGTTTCTCTCTCTCTTTCTCTCTCTCTCTCTCTCTCTCTCTCTCTCTCTCTCTCTCTCTCTCTCTCTCTCTCTCTCTCTCTTTCCACGTGTCTCCTGCCTTTGCTTGTCTATTCTGTCTCTCTCTCTCTCTGCACATGCCTCCTTCTGTCTTCGTCTGTCTGTCTGGCTCAGTTGTCGGCTTCTGTCTGTGTCTGTCTGTGTGTCTGTCTATGTCTCTATGTGTCTGCTTCTGTCATTTTTACTGAGAGGCCCATGGCATCTGCACGGGGGTGGAGTGGGGGGGGGGGAGGTAGAGCATGTTTTAAGTCATTGAACCCACCGATTTTGATGATCGCTGTAATGTTCTGTCTTTAACCTTGTAAAGCCCATAGTCTTTTCTCCTTTCAGGACAACAAGCAATAGGTTCTGTCTCCCTACATCTGCTTTTGTATTTGTCTGGCTGGCTGGCTGGCTCT